>JAKUCM010000352.1:0-31401 GCA_023374145.1 Lepidium sativum | reverse complement strand
AGTATGTAGAGAATGTGTATGACTCAGGTCCATGACTCAATACATACAAAGAGCAAGCGAAATGATCATAAATAATGGGCCAACAAAATTATTTGAAGACAATGCTGCTTGTGTCGCCCAAATTAAAGAAGGTTATATTAAGAGCGACCGAATGAAGCATATCCCCCCAAGATTTTTCTCTTACACACGAGAGTTTGAGAAGAATCAAGAAGTAAATATTCAATATATTCGATCATCGGACAATGCAGCAGATCTATCACGAAAGTACTTCCCACTACAAAATTCAGAAAACATTTTCATGGTATCAGAATGCGTCAACTACGAAATTTATGATATCTATCATTTCAGGGGGATATTACGTCATTGTACTATCATAAATATCATAGATATTTTACTACCTCCACCGACATAAAATAACTTTTACAATTGAAGATGTAAAAAGAAGACATTCTCTCAATAGTTCATTTTTCTCTCATGTGTGCTATTCCTTTCCTTGTTTTAGTTTATTTATATAAACATTAAATAATATATAATGTATATACATATATTAAAACTGTTATTTTATAACAGATTTTTATTTGTTTTGCCTTTTAATTTATTTTATATTCATTTTTCTTTCTTATGTTTAACGAAATCTGTAAATTAAAAGTCGACAGAAAATAATATACAAATGAAGCTAACGCTTTGATGCAACAAAAAATAACAAACTGGTGATTATGTTAAGATTATCTGCAGATGATATCATAATTTTTTTAATTATTATTGATAATGGGCTAATGGACAGGTCCATTGTAGCCCAAAAAAAGAAAAAATATGCACAATTACATGCATTTTATATTCATGTGTGGAACCCAAAATTGAAAAGACACGTTGAATGAAAAATAAATATACTATTTTATTTCGTGTAGGAATATTTTTTTCCTACTTTTCTTTATTAATACTACTCCTTTTTTTTCAACTATTAATACTTCTCTTTTTTTTTTTTAACAACAGCATAATAACATAAAGCAACTACAATGTAGAAGAAGGCTAGAGAATCCGCTTTATGATTGAGTAATCTCGGAATAGCCGATAGGGAGAAAACCAAAAAGTGAGAAGATAACCGCTCAAAAGCTTCTTGGTAAGGTCTGAATGCTGGCCACTCATCCGGTTACTCTAGTATCCGCACCACCGTCTCGCAGTCTGTCGATACTTTTACCTCCGAGACATTAAGATCCACCAATGATTCCATCGCCCAAATCACCACTTCCACCTCCGCGTGTGTGGCTGAAAGACTCCTTGGTATACCCTTGCCCCCCTTTTGCTCACTTTCCACTGAATCTGCAAAGCAATACCAACCTAATTCGGTGAAACGGTCAGTATCCTTCCAGGACACATCCACAAAGCATCTATACCCTGTGAACTGCATATTAGCTGTGGTAGGAAAAGCTAGTTGGGCTCTTGTGCCAGAAGATCCAGAAGGACCAAAATATCTCGGACCTTCGTCACTCAACACTTCTGCAAACGCCGACAACCATTCTTGCTGGTTCTCAACTGCGTCGCTCAAGACCACTTGAGGATTCAAATCCTTACTAGCGAAACAGAAAGCGTTTCTTGCTTTCTAAATGTGCCATAGAATCCAAGAAAACTCCTTCCATTCCACCGCCTCCCTCATCCGAAAGAGGTAGTCTAATGGTGGGCTCTAGGTCACATCGTGAGCACCTCATTTCACAATTTATCCCTCTTTGTGCCATATTCTTACTTACTACAATACATCCAGACAAAGCTTGCCAGATAAAATGCTTAACTTTATTTGGACAGTCTAATTTCCATATTTGCCTATACAAAACCTCAAAAGTGGGCCCTGCAGTAGCCTGCTCGCGATACAACATTTGTTCTGCAACTCGGTATCCTGATTTAACCGTATATCTACATATTTTCGTATAATGCCAACCCTAATAGTCTTGGTAATCCTGTTTTGACACGAGAATACCAAGAATTAATCTTACATCTTGAGGATCAAAGTACTGACGCACTAAAGCCTCTTTCCATTTCCCGGTATTTCTATCTAAAAATTGATCGACTGTCAGCTCTGGAAATAAATTCAGATGCGACCAAAACGCAGGCCTGGGTATCGAAGCCGATATCCAGGACTCAAACCATGCCTTAGTTGTTTTCCCATCCCTTATTTGCTTGACACAACCCTGAACAACCAGAGTTTTCGCTGAACACAAACTTCGCCACCCATATGATGACAATGCTCTCGTGGGTGCCTCTAATAAACAATGATCTTTATAGTACCTTCCTTTCAGTACTTGTGCTAATAATGAGTCTGGATAGTCTAAGAGACGCCAAAGTTGTTTAGCCAACATTGTCGTATTAAAGTTTTCCAAATTCCTAAAACACAGACCTCCCACTGATTTAGGTTTACATAAATCTCTCCACTTCCGCCAGTGTATTCCTTACCCTGAACTCGATCCGGCCGACCAAAAATTGGCAATTGCCGATACTAGATTCTGTACAACTCCCCGTGGCAGTATGTAGCAAGATATAGCATATGTTGGTAAAGCTGTGAGTACTAACTTAATCAACACCTCTTTTCCCCTTTTTGATAAAAATCTAGTTGACCAATTGCTGATCCTGTCTTGTAACTTTTCCTTAATAAAAGCAAAGACTTTGGTCTTAGTCCCTAAAGTACCTCGAAGCCTCCCCAAAAAGGTCCTCCTGTTTTGTCACCCACTCATCATTTAGATCGAATAGACCTACTATCTTATTCATAGCCCGCCTTTGTTTGGCTTGAGTATGAAAAAACTTAGTATTATCATCTCCTTCTTTAAGCCATCTATTTCTACTTTTCTGTTTCCAATACGCCTCTTCTTCTACATAGGCCTTTTTAAAATTCACCATAGCCTTTGAAATTTTCCTTGGGTCATCTACCGCAGAATTTTTACTATCTTCCAAAATTTGCCGTAAATTCTTTATTTGTTGTCGTCCTGATTTAATATTTTTACTTCTCCAATGTGAGATCTCCCGACGACAACCTATTATTTTCCTTGTAAAGGATACCTTATTCCTGTCTAAAGGTCCTTGCCAACTCTTCTCAATTATCTCTTTGAAACCATCCTTACCAATCCATCTCTTATCGAAAATAAACTGTTTATTTGGTCTGTTTATCTGATCTTTGAAACACCCAATTATAGGCCTGTGATCTGATCCAATCATATCTAAATATTCCACCTCTGATAAGGGAAACATCTCGTGCCAATCCCCATTCCCAAAAGCTTTATCCAAAATACATCGTACGACCCTGTTTTGTCGAACGCCACGCCAAGACCATACATTACCAATTTTTGGGAAATCAACCATACCACAATCCCTGATCATTTGATTAAAACTCATGAATGAGTTTATACTTCGTACCACATCCCCTTGCTTCTCATGATTCCCTGACAGTTCATTGAAATTTCTCATAATCAACCAGGGTGTCATCCTATTTATCCCTTTTCTAGTTAGTCTTTCCCAGACTATATCTCGAAACCTTTGTATCGGTTGCCCATACAAAAAATTCATATGTGTTTTTTTTCCTTCAATTTGCACTGCAATATCGATCATGTTTTTATCCTTGTATATAATATCAACATTGAATGATCTAAGTAAAATAATGCTAGTCCTCCACTATTTCCAATTGGTTCAACCATAGTCAAAAATTTATAGCTCAAATGTAATTGAATCCTTTCCAACATTAAATGAATTTTTTGTCTCTGACAAAAATAAAAACTCAGGACGATATTTTGTCCAAATATCTCGAAGATAGCCAATTATCACCTTGTTTCCAATACCCTGAAAATTCTAGCATAAAGTCTGAATAATCATTTATAAATTAACAAATTTGTGGCTATTATTAAGCTCCATATTCGTTCCTGTTCTACTTGGTGCCTAGTATCTTTAATGTGGAACTCGAAATACACCATAGAGCCCATCTCCCCCTCGTTTTCGTTATCCTCCCCAAGGATTTTCAAACAAAGCCCACCATGTAATCCTTTTACATCTATCCATTTACCCAATGAAATTTTATATTCTTTTATGTGGCCCATCTTTGTAAAATTGGGCTTTAGCCCATTTGGTATATTAAAAATTTCCTTTATTTGCAAATCACCATAATTTAATAAACGTGCAATAGAAAGGAACCATTGTCTCCACTTTATTCTAAAAAAATTAACCTTAAAAAAACTATCAATCTTATCCAGATTTCTTATTAACCTCCTACAACCCAAAGTCTAGGCAAAACACAAAAGACAACTACACATCATAAAATTAGATCTTCTTGTAATCCATTTCAGATTCCTTTGACTTCACCACTTTTAACTTATTCATTCTTGGGGTCTTCCTTGGTGACATTGTTCCAATAATTGCCATTATCTTTGTGCTTACTCACCTTAAAGGAGTTATTGCCTTAGACACATTTTTACCCGCTCCACCTGAAGGATCAACTGCTTGAGCTGCCTTCCTATCTAGCATTTTTGCCACAAAAGCGTTATGTATCTGCATCTCTTCCTCCACCGTTAACTCTTGCCTAGAAGGTACCGTGTCCTCGGCATCTGTTGTACTCAAATCAGCCCCCTCTTGCTACTCCAATTCAGCGATCTGAAGAGCCTCCTCCATTCTTTCTCCACTAGTCCACTGCATACCTTCTAAATCATGCCATGATTCTGAAGATTGTGGCACACGGCTCACGGCAGCAACCGCATCATCTACGTTTGCTAATTTTTCTGTGTCCATCTCCATTATCGGACCCACACCACCATCTGCTGCCTCTGTTTTTTTCCACCATTTCACTAGTAGTATTCTGAATACCATGTTCCTCAGTCTCTTCGAGATCAACTAAGTCATCAACATACTAAAAGTTGTTTATCCAGCTCCGCCAACTCCAATTCTCTCCCATAATCCACCACAATGCGAAAAGGGGTCTGCGCACTTTCTTGGCAGAAAATTATACAAAGCCAAAAGGTAAACCAATACTTCAAACAGACCGCAAAGAAACCAAACGACTTGTGGTACCTTTTCTGTGTCAACATCATTTGACGGAGCAGAGGCCATACCTCTTCCTCTTTTATTTCTTTCTTTCCATTCTTTCTCTATTCCTTTTTTGGCGGCTAGAATAGCCCCTTTATAAGACCTATTTTTGTCACCGGTGCCTTGTTTCCTAGTATTATCCCCTACAGAAACTCGACTATCCACTTTTACCTTGTAACAAATTGAATCATCATGAGTCATTCGATAACAATGTCTACAAAAACCTTCCAATCGTCTGTATTCAAACATGACTTTCGATTCACATCCTTCCTCAAACTCGAGAATTGAAGAGAAAATTAATGGTTTTGAACAAGGAATTTCGATAAGTACTTGACCTTTAGAAACCTCAATACCTTTAAACCGAACCCAACGAACTAGCAACCAACCGATAAACTTCCTCTACTCTATACTCAAAAGGTATTCCGGTTATTCGAATCCAAAGCCTAATAAAATTTGGATGATCTGCATCTGCCAGTAGTTTCCACCTAGCATACGAGACCATCCAACCATCAAAATTAATTGATCCATTGTCTAAAACACTAACCAAATCCGATTCAGTTTGGAATTCAAACTGGAATCTCCCATTACCTAAATTGAGCCCACGAACCTTACCTACCAAATTCCAGAACTGAGGCATCCTAAAAAGAAAGGTATCTACATTCTGCATGAAAGGATTTAGACACCTACCCATTAAGACTTTCAAAACTCTTGCCAAAAGAGCCGAATTGTCAATTTTGGAATCCTAATCTTGAGTAAACATGGCGGTGATTTAGCAGTCACCACCTTCTTACTTAACTCTACTTGCGACATTCTCACCACTCGTTCTAAGCTTGCAGGAAATTTGTATTTTAAATTGCAACTCTTAAGAGAGGAAAGCGTAATTTGAAATACTTCCTTAATTCTCCTTAAATACACCTACTTAACAATTCGCTTGCAATTATTTCTCCCCCACAATAGCCTCATTCTAAGCCTATTTTCTAGGTATACTAACAAAATGATCCAAAAAGTTTTTGTTTGAAAATTGAAACTTAAATTTTCAGTTTCTATCATAAGATAAGAATATAAATTACCGACCCTAAAAATATCCTTATCTTCATCAATATCCACTTTCCTTGTAACCTCTTTTAACCCACATATACTAATTAAAACCACAGACTCCCTCATTTGTTGTGTCAAAACAAAAGCATATACTATATCTAACCTTGAATGAGTATATCCCCTTGTTTTTTCAGCGATAGCTATCACTTCCATGAAGCCAACACCGTCCTCTGAGACAATTAAATTATGAAACCATAGGTTAGCCGAATGACAGTATGAAATATAAAGCCGAGGACCTGTAATTATCCATCTTCCTTTTGGACTTAATCCCCCAACAACTAAGGTTTCAATTGTCATCATCCCACTATCTGCCCACAGAAATTTTTTCTGATTTTGCAAAAAGCCAGTAAGACACCATTTACGCTCTATTGCATTCCTCTTAATCACCATTTGCCTAGATATACCTCCCTGAGTCCTACAAGTCTCACTATTAACCAACGAATTAAGAACCATAACAAGCCTAGACCTATGAAATCGGTCTAAACTCTTGTACTCCATAGACCCTATCTTCCCAGAGAAACACCAACAATGCTTTGTGTATTCCAGACTCCAACATATCCCATTACTCCTCTCAATCATCCCATAAATTCCAGTCGGTATAAAGGATTGGCCATCTCGCCAAATCACAATTACCATAATTCTTGGCGGATCATATCAAAATTCCCGTGTCCGAAATTAATATTATCAAACACGAGGAATCCGATCCCCACCCTCTTTAGCCAAGTGAATGAACGTGGATCGCAATCCACGACACATCCCATTTTATGAACCAAAATTCCTATTCCCCACAAATCACATTTCATAGATTTGGGCTTGAAAACTTTACCTCAGATATCATCTGGTTTAACACCACTCAATTTGTAGATCTTATGCATGAGGTCATCAAACCTCTAATTTTGCAAATAATCTGAAGTTATTTCTCCGATGCTCCGGAAATCCTCTCCAGTCTGGATAGAAGACCCTGCCACTCCCAAATATCTGAATCTCAGTCCCCTTCACGGAAGACAAGAAAAAACCCTCTCGATCTCCCACCGCTAGAGTTTCTTCTTGGACTGTTTTCTTCTATTAATACTTCTCCTTAAACACCTAACAAAACAAAGTATATAAATACAATTAACCAAAAGAAAACGTAAAGACACACTTGTCTATTTTGCTTCTCTTTATAAACTTTCAAAAAATCAATCGTCAAGTCGGAACTAAGAACATAAGTAGACATTTCTGATAACCAGAAAATCCATCCAGTGAACGACCCTGAAGCTCAGCAACATCCAACGGCTCCTCTTGTTCCACGTGGCTCTTCCACGATGATGACGCCACAAAGACGCAACAACTAGCACCGACGAAGAAGAGAAAATCGAGAAGCTGTTGTTTCAAGTGCGTGTGTTACACGCTCCTCGTGATCTTTCTACTCATTATCATATATAGTAGGAGCCCTCGTTGGTATCCTCTGGCTTCTCTTTAAACCGAAATTACCGGATTATAATATTGACCGGTTAGAGTTTACCCGGTTTACTCCGAACCTCGTATTATTATAATAATGACAGGATCGTTGCCGAAATTCTACCAAGGACATGAGAATACGACAGCTATATATATGTAAATATGACTGTTTTTACCCAGAATGCAACTGAATTAATGTCGAGACTGCAAGAACAACAATGCTTAACCGGAAGCATACCGTTACGGATTAGAGTAACCCAACCGGTTCGAATCAAACTCGGGAAATTGGAGTTGATGGAAGTAAGATTCGTGTGGTGTATCTGTTGATACTAATACTCTGATTAGGGTTAGGAGTAGTAACTGCAAATTCAGCTTTAGACTTTAAATTTCATTTCTTTATTCAAAATTATTTATTATTTATATTTTACATTATGGAGGGGTTGAATTTCCTAGTTATTTTTCAAGAATTCAAGAATTTTGTTTCACACCTTGTAAATAAATAATAATCAATAAAAGAAACTTTCTATTTGTTCTTGAACTTTTTCGGTTTTAATGTAGAGAGAACTTTCCGGTTTGGACTCACAGTCTTCTCGAAATCTGGAAGAATAACAAGTTAACTTTGAATATTTTAAGTTTTTTTTTTTGTCCTTTGATTGTTTGTAATTTTATATATACATGTTGGTTTATTTGTTTGAAATTTTTTAGAGTGCGTTGTAGTGAATTAGATTGCCAAAAATTAATTCTCTTTTGGCGTTACTATGCAAGGTATATTGTTTCTACGAACCTTTTTTTATAAGTTTTCATGCATAATTTAATTTTATATGATGTTTTGTGACTATAAATATCCTCCTCTCCTGTTGGTTACAATATTTTCAATTGTATGTGGATGGTATATTTTAATTAAAGGTATTTTTCTCTGTATATATTTGGCTTTCTATTAAGTGATGTCTTAACCAAAAATATTTATTTCATTTTAACTGATTATTCTTAAGAAATCCAAAATTTTAGTAAATATTTGTTATATTTTTAGTTATTTGTATTATGTAAACGATGGTAATATCATGTTTATTTTGATTTGCGTTAAAGAAGAAACTTTTTATATTTGTTATTCATAAGAGAAAAGCATTTGAAAGAGATTTCCAATACTCAAGAAAAGAAAATCTCATTGAGCGAAAAAGACAGAATTACAGATATTGTTGAACTGTGTACAACTAGTTTTCGAGAAGCATTTACTTTTCACAACTTGCAAAACATTTTTGGGACGATAACTAATCTTTCCTTAAACATTTTCAACCAAATAAATCAAAATAAGAAAGGTATAAGACAACGAAGCTTTGTTATCTTCTGGATACAAAGTTGAGCCCTTTCAATAAGCATTTCAACTCTATTTTTTTTTCTCTTTTTGTAATTCTTCTTTTCGATCTTTTCCGTTGATGGTGCTTGATCTCCAACATTATCAGATTACGTATTTTCTCTTCTTCTTTTTCTCCTTTTTTTTTTTTTTTTACAATTTGATGACTCTGTCCAATGCATCAACACCTACTTAGTCTATACTTGTTTTTTTTTTGGGTCCAAGAAAATGGGAAAAACCCTAGTTTATTCAAATAAAATCATTCCAAGTAAAATCCAAGTCCAAATTGTTTAATTCGGAAAAGTTATTTATTGGTACTTATTATCTCGTGAAAACGACACATATTTTGTTATGATGTAAAGTATTGCTATGGATTTATGATAATTTATAAATAATTGTACTATAATTGTCATAAATTAATATATATTACTAAAACATTACAAAAATTATGCCGAATAAATTGAATGACACCTTTGACAATAATCACAACAACTTATTAGAAACTTATATATATGTGACAAATAAAATTCGTTCGTAAATATGAACCTTGCAATTTGATAACTCAATTTGACTTATCTCTCTTTAGACCCAAAAACATAACTCAATTTGTTAATTCATAATTTTTAGTAGATACTAATTTTTTTCCTTATTTATCAAATCTCAAAGCACCATATCAAACGTTAAAATGGTTAATTAACAAAAAAAATGTTAAACAAGTTTTCGAGTAAGTGCCGTTGGACATTAATAGTGCTTGCTAGTATATCACAAATCAGGGTAAATATTTAACACAATTCTGCTTGTAAATATTTATAAGAACATATTATAATAGTAGTTTACTTTCCAACAAGAAGAAAGTAAAAGGCTATCTAGAAATGATGAGCGTGATCTTTTCAAAATCTATTGAACTTTTGGCAATGGGAAACTCAATCGACCTATAAAAAAAAGGTTCATAAATTACATTAATTGTCCCACATAATACCCCTTAATTTAGTCGACCATTTTCTTGAATTTTCATACATCAAAAACAAAGAAATGTGCAATATTTTTTTTTCCAATCTTGAATGCTTTACTATAATTTATAAGTAACCAAAAGCAATGCACTAAAACCATCTCTAATGTATTCCTCTATTTTTTTTATTAAAATTAGAGGAACTCTATAATAAAGGTTAATTAATAAAAAAGCTTTTTGATAAGAAATTTGCCATAAGTATACTTCAAGTTTACAAATACTCAACGTTAATTTAGCCAAAAAGGTAGATAAAACTTATAAAATTATACATTTTTTGCAATATTGAGATATATAACTTCATAATCAATCGATACATACAAGATATGAAAAGAAGCAGAGCAAAGTATAGTACCTTGAGTGAGGACAACGGGGGAGGAGGAGGATGGATATGGTGGTGCGTAATCTTCACGGAGGTTAAAAGTGAAAGAACCAATGGTGCTTTATTAGTGCTGATACTGAAGGTTCTTAAACCTGATAATATTAAGCAATTTGGTCAATAAATCACTGTAACGTCACTTCTTTCTACTCATGCTTTAGTACCTTTGACTGAAAGTGATTTATCAACGGGTTGTTGATGAGTTTGCTAATGCAGTTGATAGAGTCTCTTGGAACGAAACAAAGAATGGAATGTTACAATGGCCTCTGCATATGAGATGCATACACATGATAGTGCTTTGAGACCGTTGATGTGAAAATTTTACGAAAGAATTTGGAAAGCTTTAATTCCTGAAAAATCCGTTTGTTTCTATGGTTGACGGCCTCAACAGGCGATAATGACAAATCTTGAGAGATGTCGAAGACACCTTAATGCTACTAGCCTTTGCCAAGTCTGTAAGAGTAGAGAGGAGTCTATTTTACATATTCTTTGGGATTGTCCAACAATGATAATGATCTGGAATCGTATCGTTCCTCTGGCTAGGGTACCATCGTTCTTTTGATGTTCACTTCTACACTAGATATTTTTTTAAATATGAGTTTTCATGATGAAGTTAATGGCCTTGGTCTATCACATTTGAAACAGATTTATGGTGGGTTTGGCGTTGGCGATATTTTAATGTGTTCAATAACCAATGGAATTGTAGAGATCACACCAATTTGTTAAGGATAAAAGCTGTGAGTCTTGGCTTGCACACAAACAGTTGCAGGATTTGAATAGTAAGTCTTGTCAGATGGATTGTGTTATCTATTGGAAGCCTCCTTCTGCAGGTAGGCTAAAATTTAAAACCGATGGAGCTTTAAGGATAAATACTACTCTTGCTTTTGTTAAGAGATGAACATGGTGAATGGTGTGGCAGGTTTACAGTGGTTATTGTCCGGCCCCTTGGGAGCAACGAGTTTCCAAGGTGGAAGTTGAGGTTGACTTAGAGATAGTGGCATGTTTTTCACACACCATGGATTAATGATTCACCCATGTCGTTCCTATTACGTTTGTGCTATGATTTTCTTGAGAAAGACTGGAAAGTCTGAATTACACATGTGTATTGAGATGTGAATCGTTTACCAGACAGATTAGCCAGCTATGCTTTTAATTTATCTTTCGATTATCGCTTTTTCATGTTGTTTCTTTGAACTTGTTTTCTTTATCAGAAGTTGATAGGATGATACCACCCTTTTCCATTGCATGGGAGTGTTAAGATTAACAATTTTTCAAAATTCCTTAAAATATTTCTCAAGTAATCCTCAAGCTTAACCGGTAACAAAAATGTGCTGGATAAAAAAATGTCTTCTATTTCACATAATTCCACATATACTAGTTATGGTTATTGAATAATTTTACAAATTTCTCATCAATCAGAAAAAAAAAGTAAAAAGTAGGGGTGGGTTAGAAAAAAATATATTCAATGTTGTTCTTTCCTTCTTTTAGTCAACATTGAGCCACAACTAACCGACCTAATAGTCAAATTTCTACATAATGTAGGCAGCGAGACTTGATCCCGGATTATGCAAATGTGTTTAACTTTAATGGATTTACCACATGAAAAGCCACCTACATGTTATTCTTTCCTTTTCCTTTGTTAGTTTACTTTGCATGGTCGTCAGATTGCTGTCTGTATTTTTGTAATTTCTATAGTTTTTTATTATGTTTCTTCGTTGTCCCCTATTAAAAACAAAAAAAAAGGCATTTCAATATAACATTTCACCGAAAGAAAAAACAATATATATCATGTGTCCAGAAACATTAATATTTTTTAAAAGATAATCGTAACAACAATTGGAGAACTATATATATACACAAAACCCTCAATCGAAGTTACATTAGGTCAAGTCTCTCTAGTCTCTCTTTATCTTTCCCTCTTACCAATAATTTGCAGTTAATACTCTTTCTATGTTTTCTTCTTCTGCCTGTTTTTAATTTTGTATCTATTTAATTTAGATGAGATATAACATTTCAACATATGATATGAGTAAAAGCATGATATATATGGTTATATGAAGATGATTACGATATCAAGTTTTCAATATATTGAAGTTTACACACATATTTATTAGTTTTTCAGTTATAAGAAGCCTTAATATATTTTGACATGAAAAAACTATAAGTAAATTTTACAAGAAAATGCAAAAGGTGGTGGAAGAAATAGTAATGTATAACAATATAGTCGGAAGCTTTTTTTCCGGCCATAATATGGTCAAGATTGCCACATGTTATTCAGTCATTGGTTCGTAATTACATCGTCTGTCTAGCCACTTACTTCCTCATTTCTCTTTGGTGTTTCTACTTCTTCCATTGGAAGCTTGATGTTCATTTATGTCAAGAAACCAAAGAGAAAATGTATAAAAGAGTTTCTTGTGTATTAATGATGAAGACATAGCCTTATATACAACTTATATTCACTAATTACTCATATTGTGTTTGTGAAACCCATTAGGATCCGGTACCCCTTTTTGACAAGCTTATGCATGATAAAACGTGTAATATTGAATAAATCTTTAAAGTATCAGCGCTATATCCGGTCGTTGGATTATCATCGATGTTTATATTTGGTAGTAGAGTCAAAAACGGTTACAATACACAGCTGTTAGGTCATCGACATTTATATCTAGTTGTAGGGTCAATGCGACTATAACACCAAGCCGTTAGGGCATCAACGTTTATACCTGGTCGAATGGTCAATTTGGCTACAATATACACCCGTTACGTCATCGACGTTTATACCTGGTCAAAAAAGTAATAAATCACAAATTTGAATCGTTTTTCGAACATTTTATTCATGAAAAAAACTTGTATAACTAGATTCACAAGGCATTTCTTGAAAAAATGCAGCATGGGAGGACAGCACCATTACCAAAATCGTTGGTGACGATGGGAAAGTCCACTTCGAAGGGCACTACTCCTTTTAAGAGGCAAAAGCACAAAGAAGATGGCTTTATTGGGAACGTTATCTCCAAGAAAGACATTGAGATTGACTAAGAAAAAGGAGGTGAAACCTGAGGAGCCAGATATTGACTCCACCATTCCCTAAGTTTTTTAATGATTTGTGTTTCTATTTTCTGTTTAATCTCCAAGTTTAGGAGTATTTGGTTAATAATTCTGTCTGGACGGATTCTTTTTAAATTCCTGGTTTTCTTAAGATTTTTAATAAAGTGGTTAGAGAATTATTTTAGTTGGGCCTTGTGATAATGATTTTGGCAATATGGAATTCGGGCTTTCACTAAAGGAAATGAAGAGATCTAGGCCCAAATGGGCAAATAGAGGACCCAATAAGACTATAATAAATACAAGTGACTTTATTCAATTAACATTCCTTAGAAAGTATGGGCTCTTATGGATTTCTCAGGCCCATTCTGGTGTTGGGCTTATTTTGAGAAGCCTGACAGAGAGGAAAAACTTATCAAGTAAAAGGGATGTTGTCTTTCAGACACAATACTTATTGCAAATAGGGAGACAAAGTCAGGAGCTCAATTATGCTCCATTAATGGTAATTTA
Source organism: Lepidium sativum (assembly GCA_023374145.1). Lineage (NCBI taxonomy): Eukaryota > Viridiplantae > Streptophyta > Magnoliopsida > Brassicales > Brassicaceae > Lepidium > Lepidium sativum. The sequence goes on along the minus strand of JAKUCM010000352.1, from coordinate 17,523 downwards.
AGTATGATTATACAAACATTGTGTTGGAATTGCCAGGGTATTGGCAGTATAGTGACCATTAGTTATCTTAGAGATATTTGGACAAAATATATACCAGAGTTTTTATTCTTATCAGAAACAAAGAACACATTTATGTTTCTGGAAAAAATACAATTGCATTTAGGATATAAATCCTTGACAACGGTGGAACCCATTGGTAATAGTGGCGGTTTAGCATTATTTTACTCTGACCGTTATGCTGTTGATATTAGATATAAGGACAAAAATATGATTGATATATCAATGGAAATTAGATGGTAATACAATCTTTATAACTTTCTTTTATGGTAACCCGGTACAGAACAATCGGGAGTATGTATGGGAACGTTTAACCCGGATGGGGATTAATAGACAATCACCTGGCTAATCCAAGGAGATTTTAATGAGTTGACAAGGAACCATGAAAAGCAAGGAGGGGCGGTGCGAAGTGCATCGTCCTTTAGGGCTTTCAATCAGATGATCCGGGATTGTGGTTTGGTCGAATTTCCGAAAATTGGTAATTGTTGGTCGTGGAGAGGAGTCAGACAAAATGGTGTGGTGCGATGTATATTGGACAAAGCTTATGGTACAGGGGATTGGCATGACGTTTTTCCTCTCTCTGAGGTGGAAATGATTGATCAGTTCAGAGATCAATTATCCAAGCCGCATAAGAAATTTGTTTTCGATAAGCGTTGGATTACGAACGATGGGTTCAGACAGATTGTGGAGAAAAGTTGGCAAGGTTCTGCGTCTTTTCGACATTTGACTTTCACTAAGAAAATAGTGTGTTGTCGCCGTGATATATCACATTGGAGGAGTAAGAACTCGTCTTCAGGGCGTAAAAAGTTAGGAGAATTAAAGCAAAGTTTGGAGGATTGTAAGAATTCGCCTATGGATGACCCGGGGGGAATTTTAGAGGCAACGATGAACCTGAAGAAAGCCTATCTAGAGGAAGAGGTTTTATGGAAACAAAAGAGCAGGATCAGATGGCTTAAAGAGGGAGATGATAATACTAGATTCTTCCATGCTCACACGCAACAACGTCGAGCTAGAAATAAAATTGTTGATCTCTTAAATGCCTAGGATACATGGGTGACAAAACAAGAGGATCTTTTTGGGGAAGCGGCGAGATATTTTAGAGAATTATTTACGAGTGGCGGATGTCCACAAATAAATTGTGATATTATTGAAGCAAGGGTCTCTGATTCAGATAACCAATGGTTGATGCGACTAGCAACTGAGGAAGAAGTTAGAACAACTTTATTTATGATGGATCCGGGAAAGACTCCGGGTCCTGATGGTATGACGGCTCTTTTTTCCAATATTCATGGGAAGTGGTTAAGTCAGATTTATTGACATTGGTGAATAATTTTTTACTGAGTGGATCCTTTGAAAGGAATTTAAATAAGACAAATATTTGCCTTATTCCAAAAATAGACCGTCCAACAAAGATGATGGAATTTAGACCAATAAGATTATGTAATGTTGGTTACAAGCTATTGTCCAAAATTATGTGTTTAAGATTGAAGAGATTCTTGCCAAAGTTGGTCTCGGAGACACAATTCGCTTTCATACCAGGACGGTTGATTTCTGATAATATCTTGATAGCACAAGAAATGTTCCACGCTTTGTGTACAAATGGGTCAGTCAAAGGTAGGTATATGGCCATCAAAACTGATATGAGTAAGGCCTATGATAGGATTGAATGGAATTTTGTCAGGGCTATGTTCTGTCAAATGGGCTTTTGTGAAAGATGGGTGGAGTGCATAATGTTCTGTCTAACATCAGTAGAGTACTCTGTGCTTATTAATGGGGAACCTGGGGGCAGTATTATACCTAGCAGGGGTATCCAACAAGGGGATCCACTGTCGCCATATATCTTTATTTTATGTACAGAATGGCTGATATGTAGATTAAAGATGGCGGAGAAGCGGAAGTCAATGACTGGTATGTCCATAACTAGGAAAAGCCCTCCTATCTCCCATCTTCTGTTCGCTGATGATAGTTTATTTTTCTGTCAGGCTAATCTAGCAGAAGCCAGACAGATATTTGCAATCCTGAAAGAGTATGAATTGATTTCGGGCCAACAGATAAATTTTGCAAAGTCAGCCATACAATTTGGACATGTAGTTTTGGAATCGATAAAAACACTGATTCAAGATATTTTAGGTATCACCAAACTAGGCGGTATGGGTACATAATTAGGTATCCCAGAAAATTTAGGGGGTGCAAAACCAAAGTGTTTGCCTTTGTGCGAGATAGATTACAAGCACGTATCTGTAATTGGTCGACAAGATTCCTCTCGAAAGCTGGAAAGGAAGTTTTGATAAAGTGTGTTTTAACAGCTTTACCAACATTTGTGATGTCTTGTTATAGCTTGCCGAGGGGTACTGTGCAGACCTTAGTATCGGCAATAGCAGACTTTTGGTGGTCTGGCTCGGGGGAGTCTAGAGGAATACATTGGCGTAGGTGGGGTGCGTTATGTAAGCCGAAGTTGGAGGGGGGCCTGGGTTTTAGGAACCTGGAAACCTTTAATACGGCTATGTTAGCAAAACAACTTTGGCGGCTCTTAGATTACCCAGAATCCTTGCTGTCGAAGGTTTTCAAGGGTCGTTACTATAAGGATCATTGTTTATTAAAAGCACCTTTGAAAACATTATCTTCATACGGATGGCGGAATATGTGCTCAGCAAGATACCTAGTTGTTCGAGGAGGTATCAGGCGAATTGGAGACGGGAAAACTACTAAAGTTTGGTATGACTCGTGGATACCGGACATGAGTCCTAGACCGGCAACATGGTCGGTTTTAAATTTGTTTCCTGACATGACGTTAGATCATTTTATCGACAACTCTCAAGGAAAATGGAAGGAGATTTTAGTCTGACAATACTTTGCTCCTCAGGATGTACGTTTAATACTTGGTATCCCAATCCCAACCTGGATACGTCTAGACTATTGGGGATGGCACTACACAACAACTGGTAGATACTCGATAAAATCAGGTTATCGCTTAGCTGAACAAGTATCGGAGTATGACATTAGTCAATGGGGCCCAGGATTCGAAGTCCTTTATAGTAATATCTGGAGTTTAAATTGTCCAAATAAAATAAAACATTTCATCTGGCAAGTTCTGTCAGGATGCATTGCTGTTGGCAAAAATATTGCTCAGAGAGGAATCAACGGTGATATAGGGTGTTCCCGATGTGACGATGAACAAGAGTCTGTTAATCATGCTCTTTTCCTTTGTCCACCGGCCCTCAAGGTCTGGGCATTATCATGCATCCCATCGGCACCAAATGTCTTCCCGGGTGTGTCTATCTGGTTTAATTTGGACTATCTGTTTAGGCGAATGAAGGATAAGGCTGAATGGCAGTTATTCCCTTGGTTATTATAGCAAATTTGGAAAGCAAGAAATGCTTTCTACTTCTCGAGCAAAATTGTGGACCCGCAACGGGTCCTGAGTATTGCTCTATCTGAACATGCAGAATGGTCTGAGGCAATGTTAGGGGTTAACAGTTGTCGTGGCAATTATGCCATTTGGAACCATGTAAGAAATTCGATGGTAGTTTTCCCTACCACAGCTAATATGCAGTTCACAGGCTTTAAATGCTATGTGGACGCGTCCTGGAAGGACACCGACCGCTACTTTGGTTTAGGTTGGTATTGCTTCTCAGATTCAGTGGGTGGAAAACAAATGGGAGCTAAGGGTGTGACAAGGAGTCTCTCAGCTACACATGCGGAGATAGAAGCGGTGCTCTGGGCGATGGAATCCTTGGTGGCACTTCAAGTTTCCGATGTTGAGGTGTCGACAGACTGTGAGACCGTGGTACAAATTTTTGAACACCCTAATGACTGGCCTGCTTTCAATCCTTACCAGGAGGTGTTCGCGCGGATCAACTCGTCCTTCTCGGTCTTCTCATAAGGCAGATACGCTGGCTCGCTGGGCCAAGGAATTGCTCCATGATCAGTGATCTAAGTTTTTGTGATTGTTCTCTTTATCTTATTGTTATACCGTTGTCAAAAAAAAAAAAAAAGATTCAAATTCATCACCACCAAACCAACATCATATCCATTGGAACAACCTGTAATATTTTTCTCTAAAAATTTAGAGAAATCAAATTCATCATCAGTTTTGACCAAATTAATGAACTCATTTTTTTCCTTTCTTTCTGCTTTTTTTTTTCTCTTTTTCTTTTTTTTTTGTAAAATAATATAATAGAAATAAAAATAAAAATAAAAACGGGTACTTCAATACAATAGAAGAAAACAAATTAAATTAGATAACAAAAACAATAGGAATAAAAATTAACGAAAATGTAAAGGAACTATTCAATATATATAATAAGGAAAGCAATACGATGACACACCAACTCTTCTTTCTTTTTTTCTTTTTCTTTCTTACCGAAAATTAAAAAACAAAAACAGAATCATTATGCAAATGACCAAATCAAATCAATGTCTATGGATTCACCTAAAAGTATAGATCTAAGATCCATAAATATTATAGGAAAATCCATAGATTTTTGTGAGACAAAAAGTTAAATAGTTTGTTTATAAGTGGCAAGATATATGTCCGTTCTCTACCATAAGATTACTTAGAGCATCTTTAACCTATCTCTAAATTTGCTTCTAAATGTTATTTTAGACTAAAATCTTCTCCAATCCACCTTTATTTATGTCTCTAAAATAGTGGAATGCTATTTTTTCTCTATATTTAGAGGAATGCTATTTCTTCCTCTAAAATAGAAATGAACTTTTTTATTTATAAATTAGTCATTTAAATTTTTATAAATAATATAATTAGTTAGTTATAAACAATTGGTACATTGCAAATGGCTCTTAACCTAGTGGTTAGCGGTAAGTCCACTTAAGACAGCTCATTTGCACAATCAGGGATCGAGTCTCCCCGCCTACATTATGTAGGAATTTGGCTACTGGGTCGGCCAGTTGTGGCCCAATTAATCCGTTGACAAAAAAAAAAACAATTGGTATACTATTATAAAGAATGGTAAAAGTTGTCAACGTAATTATTAAATTTTGAAGGCTTCATACAATATTATTAATTTCCAGCTAGCAATGTTGTGATACAAGACATAGTGTTTCAATCAAATAAGATTAGCTAGTGATTTATTTATTTTTATTTTAAGCAATAAATAGTAATGGCTTAATTCTCTGGTAAATCGTTTCCGTTTCCATCTGAATTAGTAAAATATTGTCCAAATGAAGTAGATGGAGGAAAAGCTTGCTGTTTTTGTTGATGTCCACCCCGCTTATGCAAAATACGTCCTTGTTCACTCTGCATAAATGCACAAATATTTGGGTCTTGAATGGAATTCAAGTCACAAAACAACATCTTGTTTTCTTCCTTCAGCTCTTTCAAAGCAAATTTTCTATCTTGAATCTCCAAATGATGTTCTCTTTGTGCCAGACACTAACAATGATATAAATGTGTTGGAGTCTTCCCATCTTTTCTCTAACCTTGCTCAAGGTATCGCTCCCCCCATTTGTTATACTATTCTAGGAAATGAATATAATATGGGTTATTATTTGGCTGATGCTATATATCCAAAATTGTCTGTCATAGTGCAAAGTATTCACGAACCAAGGGAACAAAAGAAAAAATATTTTGTTACACAACAAGAAGCATGCACGAAAGATGTAGAACGTGCATTCAGAGTTCTCCAATCTCATTTTTCTATTGTGAAAGGACCGGTATGTTTTGGAAAAAAGTGTGTTACATGACATAATGGCTACATCCACAATTTTACATAATATGATAATCGATGATCAGTGGGATCTCGATGAACCAATTGAAGTTGAAAGAGAAACTCCACCTCCAGATGTCCAGATGGAAGCTGATGATAATGTTCGATTCCAAGAGTTTCTAGGTCGGTATAGAAAAATCAAAGATAAAGAAGCTCATTTTTCACTTTGAAATGTTTTAATTGATCATTTGTAGGAAAGATATAGTACTTGTGATGTTTAAACTAAAATCTACTATGTTTCATTGGTTATATATGTAGTGTAATTTTCTTTATAAAAATTTTTTTTAGTTTAATTAAATATATTTATTTAAATAATATAATTAAATACATTTGTAGAAAATTTTGAATGAATAAAACAAGTGGGGTTGAATTGTAATTTTTAAAAATAAAAAAGTATTAATTGTAAATATGTAATAAAATATACTTTAGAATATTCATTTTTTAAAATAAAAAAAATAAAAGAATACATTGGAGATGATCTTAGATGCAATATAAGAAGTTCTAGTTAACAGAAAATTTTCTCTCTTCTTTTTCAATATATATTAGAAGCTTTACTGATTTTATAGTGTTTGAATTTATTTGGTTACTGCATATTTCTATTTAAAAACTTTAAATGTTTTTAACTTTTAAGATTCGTTATAGTATTATGCAGTGCAATTATATCATTGATTGAAACATATTTAATATTTTGTTTTTTGTTTTTTTTTGAAAAAAAATTTAGTTTCTCGAATCTCATGTTTTTACGTGAAACATCTAATAAAATCAAGAGATGAAGTATATTGTTTGGTTGTTTTGGCTACACTGAAAACATGATTTTATCTAACTACAGCTAAATCAATGAATAAGAAAAAATAATCAAAATATATGGAACAAATTAAAATCTTGCATATAAATTTGTAAAAAGCAAATAAAATGAAACAAAGGAAAGAATTAAAACATGTTGAAAAACGAATGGTTGGAGGTCGAGGATAGGTGGCCCAGTGGTGTAGTCACTTTACAAATCCTCAAGGTATCAGAGATCGAATCCGTACCTACAAAAATATGAGTGGGATTTAAAAGCTAGTAGAGTAGTTGACAAAAAAAAACGAGTGGTTGGAGTAAGCAAAGATCCAAGAAATTAATACAAAAACAACCATCATTGTGAATTTTAATGATTAACTTATCTATACTTCAGAATTTGTCCCCACGAGAAAATCAATATTGTGGCAAATAAATGTAGTGGTGAAAGCGATGCCATGGGTTTCAATTGTTCCAACGATTTCTGAATACTTTATAGAAAAAGGTTTTACAAAATGTTATTATTAAATAGCCAAAGTTGGTTTAATTGCTTACATCGCTCATGCCTCATATCATGATCCATATCAAATTGGCCGAGTTCTGGTTATATTGGACTCATCGAGTCTTTCATGATGTTAAGCTTTTCTATAAACATTTTCATATTGTTCATCATCGCTTCAACACAAAAACCTCCATATCACCTATTGCAGGTACTCTCTTTAACACATTATATGTTACATAGCTTCGAATCAATATTGAATTGATTCTAACTTATTTAGATGGTATTAAATCTCTACTAGTATGGTGAAGAAGAAGATTCTGATAGTTAAATCTAAATTAACATAGATATGTTAATATATGATAAATAATCTTCCATTTAGAAAACTATCAGTAAACAAAAAGTATTTTTCATATACAATTTCATGATATATCATATAATTTGTAATGATTATATCCACAGTTCTAAGAAGAATAACCTCACTTCGAATCAACGGTTGGTGGAATCTAAATTCCATTCCAAACAATCTATAGTTTTTGACGATTTTTTTTAAATTAAGAATTTTTATCAGATATGCATTTTAGTTATTTATAATACTTATATGCAGTTTTTTTCGTTTAGGTTATTCATAATTTAATTTGTATATATAAATTTCTTAATTTTATATATACTTGATATACTAAATTTGTTATAATAATAATTGTTGTACATAAAATATATTTTTCGATCTTAGGTTTGATGCGTTATAATTTTTGTTTTTAACTCGTGTCATTTAAATTAGGGTGAAATTAAGTAGAAATACAGAAGTTATATAGAAATTAGGTGATGAACATACATTTTCAAATAATTAAATATGAAACAGTGAAAAACATAAATATCTCTATTTATAATATCCACCTGATTAAAAAAAATAGAAAAAATTAGGATATTGGTAGATATTGTCAGATGCATTAAATTGTGTCAGAGCAACAATCATTTTAGGAAGGGTTGGAAGAACAACTATGTTAGATGCATTAAAATGTTGTTAAACGTTTATATAAAGTGGTGCCTTAGTATATAAACTTGTATATGTAAACATTTAACATGCAAAGCCAAAAATATGGTGATTTGTGCGATTATAAATCAAGTGGAGCACACTGATATTAAACACTTCAGTAGTAGTGTTTGGGTACATAGACTGATAAACAACAACATTGCACAAGACATGCCAGAACACATGTTGACTTTTGCGTTTATAAATCAAATAAAGAAAGATGATATAAATCAATAGAGCATTTGTGTTATGAACTAGTTGTGGTTGTTGTTGGCTGTGTATATGATGTCTGTCTCTTGCGAGTGTATGGACTGGTGTTGGGGATAGCGATAAGTTTATTGTTAGACATGTAACCCCCAAACATGTTTTTAGTGTTGATGCAAGAGTGGTGCATGTGCACATAAACTAGTATACGTAAAACACACAAGTTGTTAAATATTTACATAAAATGGTCCATGTGTACATAAACTGGTATACATCAACCACATAAGTCGTGAAATAAATAATATGATTTGTTATACGTTTACATGATTTGTTACGTATTTACATGACTTTTTACGCGTGCACATGAATTGTTAAATTGTAAAGAAACTTGTAACATGTGTAAATGTAGAGGATTGTAAACGAGATAGAGGTATAACAAGAATCATATGGACTTACTAAAAAGTTACATGTGAAACATATTTGTGATGCATGTAGGTGAAAATATAACAGCGCCACACCATGCAAGCCTAGAAAGAAATCTACACATGGGACCGAAGTAAGAAAACCAGACGTATCCTGATTGGAATCAAATCGAATAAACATAGAAGTTTTCAGAGAAAAAATTTGCACAAACCTAAACCGTAGAAACAAAAACTAGAGACACCAAACAATGATTGGCCACGATTTCATGACAAATTTTTAAAATTGAGACATATGTTCCTGAGAACGAAGTAGCAAGAGAAACATAAAATCAAAAAGGGAACAAATCCAATAAATCCAGCCATACCTGCGAGATATGAAGCAAGCCACACCTTCGTTATCATCTTCATCATCATCTTTAGCTTCTTTTTCTTCTTTGACGTTTGCTTAATAAATTTCAAAAAGAAACGAAGAAAAACAACTATGAAATTTAAATGGAAATCAAATCTCAGAGAATCAAACAGATATAGAAAATATGGAGAGATTTTTAGATTACATAGATTATAGGGTTAAAAAAGGAAAAAAAATTATGTACAACGACATATGAAACAATATTTGGTGAGAGAACTAGTTTTCCTAAAACTTATGTCTTTCCATTGGCATTTTCCTGTAAATTATTAGACCCATGTTCATTTAGGTTTTTGGATTCGTATTCATCAAAATTTGTAGACCACATATCCATTTAGAGTTTTAAACTCTATTCATTTAGATTTTAAGATTCATATTCATTTAGATCTATAGATATGTAATCATTTATAAAAACATGGATCATGTGTTTATTTAGGCATTTCAACTTTTATTAAAAATTATCGTAATTTATTAATCTTTAATATATATATATATTTAATATATCTTAAAATAAACATTTAAAATTTAATGTTAGCAACGTAAGAGTAATAGTAAAAAAGAGTATGATTCGGCGTTGATTTCTTTATGAGTCTTTGAATTTATCATGAGATGAGTCTTCTATTTAAACGGAAAAATAGAGTTTAAATTATAAGGATAGATAGTAAAATTTTATATAATTGATAATGGATATTCTTTGCAGTATAAACAAATATTAGGAATTAGTTATAATAAATATAAACTATACACATTGAGATATTTGAGATTATATACATCATTTTGTTATATCATGTATAAAAAAAATTATTATATAAAGTATATATTATAAATATTATCATATTGTTAGTTATGATAAACTTAAACAATATGAATGTATATCTCCTGTAACTCAAAATATATACTCGATTAACTTATAAATTATACAGGTTGATATTTGAGATCATATAAATCGTTTTGTTATATCATGTATAAAAGATGTCACTATATAAAGTATATATTATAAATATTATCTAACTAATATGTATTTGTAGATAAACAAAACAAAAATTTGTTATAACTAATAAGATATTTAGTTTGTTAAATTTTTTGTTTTGTTATCTAATATCTTTTAAATTTTGTTTAAAATATTATATGATGTACTTTTATTTTATCACAATTTCTTCCTAGCAACAAATATGTTGCAATAATTCCTATACAAAAATAAAGTAATATAATACTGTATTTAACTTAATGTTACAATTTTAGTATATAAAACTTTCTAATTTTATTTTATCACAATGTTTTCTAGTAACAAATTTGTTACAATAATCTTTAAGCCAAAACAGACTAATGTAACATGGTGTTTAAATTAATTTTATATTTTTATTATATAAGAGATCATTGAAACTAAAAGTACATATTAAGCAAATTTAAAATATTATCTCTAGTCTATGTTTTTGTTCATATTTACAACTCTAATTTATCAAATTATGCTATTACTTTAGTTGTTAATTTCTTATTGGAATGTTTCTATAATCTTTATTCATATTATGTAGTTAAAGTATATAAGATTGTTTTTGTCCAATAGTAAAAGATATATTTTAGGAATGTCATAAACTTTTGATAAAGTAAAAAAATATTGAGAAATTATAACATATATACAAAAGTTTTCAAAAATTTAGATTTCTGACACTAGTTTTCCAAAATTAGATTAGTGTAACTTTAAAAAAAAAATACCAAATATGCCTTGTAATAGTCTAACAAAAGTATTAATTGTTCAAGTATATCTTTGTACGTATACATAATATATATATACCTATAATATATTTTTTACATATGTTAAATGGTTATATAAATATATTAAATATTCATATTTGTTTTGCTATGCATCGTAAGACATATATTGTTATCAAGTTATGTTTTTATTTACATGTATGGATAAATCTATGTACCTCTAACATATTTTTTTTACATGGTAACTGCAATTGTGCAGTTTATACACAATAACATGATTGTTATGTTACAATTTGGCACATATTTGATATGTTAGATATTCATGTTACTTTTTCTTTGTACATGTTCAACTTATATCTTACCGAGTTGTCAAAATATTTCTTATCTAACTAATTTAGTACAAGTTTAATATAATTTTTACCTTTTCAATGTATGGAAAATAATATCAATTTGACTCGTTTTGTATCGATATATTAGGGGTGAAATGGTCAAATCGCCAAAACATTATCAAAAATCTATTTATTGAAAACTTTTGTCAAACTTTTAACTTTTCAAATACTCATGTATTTTTACTAAATTAACCCAAAAAGATATTCTAAGAAAAAAATAAAATAAAACGGACAAGCTCATCTAATATTCGTTATCATTTGGGGCAATTGCAAAATGTCATTTTCAACACTGCCCCTATTTTTTTGGACATTTTCAGAAAATGTTTTCATTATTGACAAATGAGTAAAATACTCTTGGACTATTATTTTTGAAAAAATAAATTATTTTTCTACAAATATTTTTTCCCGGTAAAAAGATTTTTCTTACAAAAAACATTTTTCCACCAAATTTTTAAAAGTTATAAGAATAAAAACTCATTTGAAGTTTATAAGGTGTTTATAAAAAATTATAAGGTGTTTATATAAATTTATAAGATGGTTATAAAAATTTATAAGGTGTTTATTAGACTTTTCAGGTAGAGTCAATATTTTCAAATTCAAACTTATAAGATGTTTATAAAAAATTTATAAGATCTTATAAGCGATTTTATAAAAACTGACGAAATTTTTATTTTTCTCAGAAAACTTTTCATAAAAACCATTTTGAGAGTATTTTTATCGTTTTCTTAGTTAGGAATATTTTTGTAAAAAAAAAATTCAAGAAGCATTTTTATAAAAAGGTACAAGGAAAAGGGTATTTCTTAAAGTTTCTCTTATCTTTTCTATGGCTTTTATATAAAAACTATGTGATTATAATTTTACTTTATGATAATTTTTTTTTAGTAACAAACTTGTTACAATAATTTTTAAGCCGAAATGAACTAATATAATATGTTGTTTAAGTTAATGCTACAGTTTTTTTATATTTAAGAGATTGTTATATCTCTATATATTTAAGTTAAAACAAATCTTTACATATTTTAAAATTTTAAAATATAAATATATGTAAAAAAAGATAATAATAATCAATTAAAAAATCTTATTAAATTTTACCATAGAATAAAAAATTATTTTTTAATACGAAAAATCTCAATACTATAATTTTATTATGTATAGAACTGAAAATATATATATATATATATAGTTGACTTAAAAAAAAAATTGACATAAATGGTGTATATGACCTCGATAATTTACTTATTAAATTTGACTTTTCATTAAAAGAACATATTTGAAAATTTTATGCATTAACAAGTTTGCTAGCGACAAAATTAAAGAGTTAAATTCTAGAATCCACCAGAAAAAGGTAAAGGTTAAAAACTTTGATTGATAAGAGTGAAAATGGATGATTAATACAGTCTACCTAGGGTCCTTTATAGGGAGAACTTAATATGTAGCATAGAAAAATTTTAATAATAATAAAAACGAAAACATTTAGAAAAGGAAAAACAATCAAAAAGGTTAATAACGATTAGTTAGGTTTCTCCTACATCAGTCTCCTCCACCTCCAAAAAAACTCAACCTCGAGTTTTTTTTTAGAATACAGAACACTACCAACATGATACTCGTAAATGTTAGCTATATTAAATGAGTAGAGATATTCATTTCTTCCGGAAGGGCCATCATATGAGCATTATCATTTATTTTCCGTAAGATCTTGAATGGTCCATACTTGTGAGGCTGAAGCTTGCAATATGTGGCAGCGGAGAATCTGTTTTTTCGAAGAAATACCATCTCCTTCTTTGAAAACCTTAAGTCGCCTACGCTTGTCTTCTGTATTATTCTTATTTTGTGTAGTTGCCTCTAACTTAAGTCATACAACTTCTTTAGTTGCTAAAATCTCTTCGGCCACAACCTTAGTGGATGCACTTACTCCAGAACTTTTAGGCAATTTAACCAAATCTACCATATGCTTCGGAATACAAGTATAAACCAAAGAAAAATGTGATTTCCCTGTAGCTCAATGCACAACACTGTTGTAAGCAAATTCCACTTGAGATAAGGCTAAATCCCACTGCTTTGGTTCATCTCCACAAATAGTTTGAATTATATTTCCCAATGTTCTCTTTGTTACCTCGGTCTATCCATTAGTCCGCGGATGAGCTATAAAACTTCATTTCAAGACCAATACAGATTCCCTTCCAAGGCGAAGAACAATACCCTTTCGTGAGTAACCAATCACGATCAATAACACTTGTGAGTCTATATTTTGATCGAATCAACCATGACCAAATACTTTCAGTGTCATATAAGAGGCGTCATCCTACTTTGGCGAAGATGGCCTTTTTCATCTCACTAGCAACTCTTATTTCTAAGCCACCCACTTGATTTGGCCTACACACATTCTTCCATTTTACTAAATGTAATGTTGTTTTCTGTTCTCGGCACTGCATTTTAGAAATTGCTTGGCTAGCAATCTTAGCTTCTATGAACAAGAAGTTAGCTCTTCTCATTCTGTGAGCTTGGTTCCAAGCTACTTAAAAAGACATCTTTCCAATCTTGATTCTCGAAATCTATTATTAGATGAATTTAACATGTCTCTTCGTGATATGTGGGTGGACCCCTAGTGTGGGATGGAAATTGGATAAGTTGATTTCTATTTTACCAGAGTTTTTCATGTTACATCTCCATGCGGTAATAGTGGATATGGTCACGGGAGTGAGGGGTCATATAGCATAGGACGATACGCTGAATGGTTATAATTCTCCGTCTCTTCCCCCTATCGCTTCCTCACGGATCACTCTGTGCCTAGACCATTTTTGTCAGCTTATATGGAAGGTGATTGCCCCTGAACGAGTTTATTATTTTCTATGGCTAGTAAGCCAGCAAGCAATTATGAGTAATATGGAGTAGAAGCATTGACATCTAAGTGATATAGATGTTTGCTCCATTTGCAAGAATGGAACATAATCAATTATCCATGTTCTAAGAGATTATGATACGGTGAGAGGGCTTTGGATTTGCTTAGTCCCGATCTCTCATTGTCATCGTTTCTTTACTCAGATATTGTTTGAATGGCTTTATCACAACCTTGGATTGTCAGATTTGATATTTGGGAATTCTTTGTCGACTTGGTTTGCGGTTGTTTTTGGTGGTGTTGGAAGTGGAGATGCAGTATTGTATTTGGCTCCGATATGGTTTGCCGAGATCGCGTACAATTTGTTAAGTCTTACAGCTATGAGGTGTACGAGGCGCATTTGAAGGTATATCAAGGCTTGTCTGAGCCGTGTAGTATGGTGGTTCGGGAGATTAAATGGAGCCCTCCTTCTGGGGATTGGGTTAAATGTACAAATCATATCAAAATCTCATGTTATTCAATCAACAATTTATCAAAATCATATCAAATCTCCTGTTATTCAAAACTTAATATTTTTTATTTAACAAATCTACTTAATTTAATTTTAGAAGATTTTGAATATGTTTTAGTTAAAAAAAATGTATCTCAAAATCCCACTCGTTTCCAAAAAATAATAATTCATCATATATAAGACTATTCACAATCTTTCTTACACAAAAAAACTTCACATGAGAATAAAACTACAACCAAATCGTGATATTCGGCCCTTCTATTCAAAGGATGAAGGGGCGGAGGACTTTGGTCTCCACCCCAGTCAAGAATTGGAGCTTCGCCAAGTAAAACTCTTCGCATTGCAGTTGATTGGAACAATCAAAAATCTAACCTGAATATAAATAACAATCAACATCCCTAAAATGGTTTCTGTTTGTAATTATTAGTTTCTAGGCTTAAGATTAGACGAGCCATAGATAAAATACAAAACCAAACCTCTACGATGAAAGGATTCTTCTTAGTGAGTTCCACTTAACAAGTTCTCTAAGAATATTTTTTTCAAATGTTAAATCACTTTTAAAGAATGATGAATCACATAGAATCTCCTAAATAAATCTTCTAAAATCACCATATAATTGTGTTTACAGAAAATAAATAATTAACTTAAATAATTCCAAATATTTTTAAACTTTACTAATACTCTCCAAATCTATGAAAATCTAAATCATATCAAATCTCTTAATACCTATTTTCAATACACCTCCCATAGTGATTTTTCCTAGTTTTTTTCTCAATTGAACGCAAAAAACAATTTTGGTTTTCTTAGACTATGTCAAATGATCATTAAAAATTGATGGTGAGTGGGACTTTGCGTTGTTTTCTTCCTCGTGTGAACCAAGCTTTTTCAAATCTGAGTTTATAGGTGACCGGCAAGCGGTGGCTCAACTTGCACCGTCACCGGTCACCTCTCCTTTTGTTCCTCCTCCGGTGATCTTGAAAATAATGCCATCGGCTACGGTTTTAGAGTTAGGTTTCTCCGAATTTTTAGCTACGATATTGTCTCTTTCTACGGCTATATTTGGTTGTCACGGTGGCAATGAACGGGTTAGGCGGACCTCCGAGTGCGGGTGAGAGTCACGGCTGAGAAAAGAACGTTTGGTCTTCTCTCGGCTAGATCTTGTCTAGGATCTTCTCCTTCTTGTAGATCCGACTTGACGTTGGTGACAACACCATCAGAGTAGGCTCGCCAACGACATATATTGGTTTATTCTCTTTCTATTTCCGGTTGAGGGTATCTCTCTTATATCTCGTCGGTTGGTTAGTAATTGGTTAGATCTAGGTTTAGCCTTGGTTAGGTGCTAGTCTAGGTCCTCAGTTTAGGGTCTTTTAACTGTTTCTCTTTAGGTTGATCGTGAAATCTCTTCTTCTGTTTCAATTGGTGGATGTGCTCATTTAGGTTCGTTTTCTCTGTTTAGAGGTTGGTGTGATCCTTGCCGTACTTTAAAGACTATATCGAGGCCTTGTCTTTTCTTGGGTTTTATTGAGACGTCTATCGGTCGACTGTGTTTTTGACTTCGCCATTTTTTGGAAGATGTGGTTCCTATTCTCGTGTCATTTTTTACCATTTACTTTGCCCTCGGTCTCGTTTCTTGTTAGGATTCTTTTCGTTCTTCGTTTATGAAATACTTTTATTCGCCATAGGAAGCTCCCCCATCAGCTTGGCTATTTCTCTTGTGGTTTTCAATCTTCAGGTTCTAGGTAGCAGATTATTAGTGTCTCTATCTATACGGGATCAAATTTTATGTTCCATCGGTTTATGTATTTGAATGATGTATTCTAATTTGGTTATAATATGACGAAAAAAAAACTGTCATATGATTGAAAATTTAACATCCTACATTTTACAATTTACCGTTTCATATTATTTTTGGTCTCTCCCATTTTATTATTTTCATACAATCTTTACTATTTTTATCTTTCAAGGTATTGAATTTATTTAACAGTTCAAAACTCAAATTCAACATTTTTATTATTCAACTACTTAATTTTTAATTAAATGTCTTTACTAGAAATTCAGAATATTTTTCCATAATCTCATTTAGTCCAGAACGAATGGAAACCATGAATACTTTTCCACACAAGAAAACTTGTACTTAAAAACATAGATTATATTGAAATATAAATAAATTATAAAGATGAATACAAATAATAATATCTAATAGAAAGATTGAGACACTAAAAAGAGTGATGAATATGAAGTGTACATTTCGATATATTACGATCTTTTAGATAGAGATAGAAAAGTTAATTTGTAAATGCATAATAATAACCAAATGGTAGTTTTTAATGGTTTCCAGGAGAAAAGTGGTATGTTGGTTTAGGTTAGGGATAATTCACTTCAAATGCAAAATTGCTAATTTGACTATAAAATGTCTAACTTGCGGAAAAATGGTTTAGTTTTTAACTTAGACTACTCATCGTTTAAAAATAATAATGATAACAGTGAAATCCAATTAAAATATCATAATATCATTATGCATAATTTTTTTTTGTTAATAAGTAACCATTGCATCGAAAAAATTCTGATCTATAGTTTAATTTTTTCAATTGAAATTGGATGAAATTCAAAACTTCCCATGTAGTGTCTAATAAACCATTTCCTAGTGGCATTATACCTTCTCATAGATTTATCCTTTGAAAAATAAATGAACATTTTATCATTTTAACCAGAAATCCATCAAGAGGAAATGAGAATCTTTTGGGAGTAAAACCTAAATTTTTCTTTCTATAAATAACTTCCAAAATTCGGGTACGTTTAAAGCCGCTTATCAAATCCTAAATGCTTTTTTTATGAGCAGTCAGGCATACAACATTGTGGATTACAAATATGAATGAATTAGAAGTGGACAGCATTCTAATAAACGTTGGTGTTGGCTCAAACCGTAGAATTAGAAGCCAACTCAGTTATTGGG
>JAKUCM010000351.1:0-58967 GCA_023374145.1 Lepidium sativum | reverse complement strand
AGAGAGAGAGAGAGAAAATTGATTCATAATATAATAATAATTAGTAGAATCGCATGTACATGATAAAAGAGACAGAGGGAAAAATAGATGGACAGGTGTTGGGATGTCACTTATCATCTTATTTTTGGTGGATAAGCCCCCAAAAAAAATACTCACCTTCAATCTTTGCCTATCGTTTTCTGTAGATTCGAGAGGTTCTATTCCAGATCTTTATCATTATTTTCACAATAATACAATCGTCCCCTCACCAACGGTTTGGTTTTATCATTTCACTTTTTTTAAGGAAAAATTGCTTTATCACGTAGAAACATAAATAATTTTACATTTGTTTTGGAGAGATTGTTAGCAGATTAGAATTAGACCATGTTCAACAAAACTATCCTTTGGTCTGGATTCTTTTTTTTTTTATCGTCAAAAATCCATAAATCTCGATTCATAGTTTAAAATTTATACATTTAAATTCGTTTTAATCTATTATATGATGTATAGAGAAATTGAACCATTGATACCAAAATCATTATTTAGATCATTCTAACCACCAAACAGAAAATAAAACTCGGGTTCTTTGGTCTAGCCTTGATTTGTGGTGAATATATAAAGAGAAAACATTCTATTTCCTCCTGAGAAAATTCATATAACATCAATTGGTCATATGTTGGCATCGTAATCTAATTGGACCACAAACTTTGGTTTTTAACTTAATTACACCTAAAGTTTGTTTTTAGAAAGCCAATTCCACACTCATGCTGAATTGGCCAAGAATCAATGGTTAACTGTGTAGCCGACGAAAGATTAAATCGACAAAATTTTGATTAACCGTAATAAACCCAAATTAGACCAAATTAGAAACCCGATTAAATGATTTACACCCTGTAAAAAACAAAAAGAAAGCCTTGTCGTCGTAACCCTAATTTTTGAGAGGCAGACTTCGAAAATCAGATATGAGGGTTCGAAAATCATAGCAGAGAGATAGGAAATCAAATCGCCGGTTTACAAAGATGGATGATGAGTTTAGAGATGCGAATATGTATGTCGTGGCTGTGTATTACGCTCAAGCTGAGGGGAAAACAAAAGAAAGAGAAACTGAAGAAAAAAAAAGAGAAATTTCTATATGAAGAGTACAAGATGATGAAACTCGTGAATGAGTTTAACGATGAACCTTCTGTTCGACACAATATATGTCCAGAAAATGATGATGTTGAAGGCTATGGACAACAAAATGCAGAAGAAGAAGGCATTGGTCGATGGCCTAATTTTTTTTTTAAAAAAGGTATGTTGTTCTTCAATGTTGTTGTTGTAAACTATGTGCTTCGGATTGAGAGAAATCTGAAACAGGAGAGATATGATACACCAAGAATATCTTACAAATGTGTTGGTAGTCAATGGAGGATGGGAAGTGTGAAATGTTTAAGGTTCCTGTAATTGCTAGGCTTTTTCTGGAAAAAATTAGGGCACGATCCAGAGTTTTACATGCCTGAGAATATGTGAGAGTTAATAAAGGAGAAATGGAAGATTTACCTTCATGATCTCAATGTTAAACTGCTTGGAATAAGGCATTGAAGTGGTTACAATAGTAATACGAGGAAATATTTGTTAGGTTGAAAGACTATGGTGCAGAGATTATAGCATCCAACTCGTTCTCGACTGTGGATATAGAGACGGCCACCAATGCAGTTGGTCTTGATGTGTTCATGAGAGTATATGTCTACTTTGAGAATATACAAAAAGAGCATGGAAGTAGACTTGTAGGCCAATTTTTATGTTAACTTGAAGAAGACCCATGGGAAGAAACCTTGGATGAAGCCTCTGATATGAAACTTAACGTGAAGTTATAGCGAGGCTGAGTTTGCAGTAACGTGGAGCGCATTGAGAATTATGACAGAAAGTTTTATGATTATGTTGTTTCCGAGAACCCAAGAAGTTGATGCAGAGCCTTTTACCTTCTTCTAAGCTTCTGTGAAGATGTCGAGAATAACTCCATTAAGTCATTCAATGCCTCTATTATCAAATCAAGGAGAAAACCACGTGTACCTGTGTTGGAAACCATCAAGAAACTTGTTATGGTACGTGTAGACACTCGATCTATTGTATCTAATGGACATACTAGATTGTGTACACCGTATGCTGATAGCTACTTGGCTAGATTGCATAAGAAGGTTGCACAATGTATAATGTTTCCAAGTACGAATGAAATGTTTGAAGTGAAAACTATGGGTAACAGTCATCGAGTCAGCATGGATAGAAGAACTTGCACCTGTATAGCATATGATATCTCTCGTATCCCGTGTGTATATGCGTATAGGGTGATTCTGCACAAGAAATTGTTACATGAAGCATATGCTTGTCAATGGCTCTAGACTCCAATCTGGAGAAGGAACTATGTGGAGGGTATAGTTCCACTGAGAGGTATTCGTTTTTGGCCTTTTACAGGTGCACATTCTATTCACGCACCTTCTGTCCATGCAATGCCTAGAATACCAAATAATATGAACAATAAAGATAAAAGGAAACAAGGGACAAATGAATCTCCACCGAAAATAAAGTTAAGAGCTATGAAGAGGACCATGCATTGTAGTGTTTGTGAAACTGCCAACCACAATGCTAAGCTCATAAGAGGAGTTCAACACAATATGTGGTTTAGTCCAGTTCACAACTTGAGTCTTTATAAGGCACGATGACACAACTTTGTTAGATGAGTGTGTTAAACTTACTTTTGATAGTTTATTCATTTTAGCATGATGTTATGTATTTTGATACTTATAACAGAGACTAGGCGCATTACGTTTTCATTATAGAGACTACAAGATGTCAATTGAGATATTAACAACTCAACATTAATGTCATTACATAGACAAAGAGATGAACATTTTCATGTAAGTACATATGTCAAAAGCGAAACAAACAGTTTGATATTAAAACCCAATATCACAATACCACCAATTGAGATAACCATCATTGTTTTGGTATTGTTTTTTGACTCCATCACAGTCTTCATCTTCTCCATTAGCATGCCCTCAAGACTTTGCATTTGTTTAATCACCATCTCAAACTCCTGATTTTGTTTCGAAATCTTTTTTACCATTTCATCAAGCTTCACTATTTTTGAATCTATTGCTTCTAGCTCTTCTACCATTGCATCATCAACCCACTTAAAATCATAATTATCACTTTGTTTCTACCAGAAAAACAGATCTCACAATCCCAACAAGATGAATAAACAATAACAATTACTAGAGTAGGGTAGCGAAAAAATCTTTGGTAAGGATTCTTCTCTGATTTCGAGAGTTTAACAACCATACTTTCACCATACCATCATTGTTTTGGAACACCCACGATTGGTTCCACGGTCGACTAGCTGATGATCGACGAGAATATCTAGTTTCATTGCTCATTGCTCTGTTTTGATTAATTTGGCTTCTCCAATGTACTGAACTTAGGGTTCGTCTCTTTTCCATTTAGGAGATTATGTAAACGCACTTAGAGAAACGGGTCGACGAATCGTGTTTGTGTCTTTAATTCAGTCTGAGTTGGTTGGTGAAATAGTCGCCGATTTAGTATAGCCCACTGTTAAAAAGCAAACCATCAAATTTGTGTAGTTGAATTAAAAACTAAAGTTTGTGGTGCAATTAGATTACAATCTTAATATATGGACCAATTGATATTATAGGAAATTTCGGTAATGGAAATAGAACATTTTTTTTTATTTAAATGTTTTTTTTAAGTCAATAGCGCTTTAAATCCTATAATTTTAATTTTTATTTCAAAATTGTTTTGAAGATATAAGTGAAGTTGCATGCCAAATCACAAGTTGTTGGAGGCCGTAGATAAGCTCCTTTGAGTCAGATTCCAACACATCATTGTTTCTATGAACATTAGCCTATGTTTCTTCTATTACCGATTTTAAATGACTTTGACATGGTAGATAACTCGATTTATAATATGCGAGTCCTTTTATTTTCAAGCCTAATAACTTAAGTAATGATAGAATTGGTAGAAAATTACGGCCATAATTCATCAAAATTTGAGTGATTGTGTTGGGAGTAGATAAGCTTTGATTTTCAAACCTCATATCATTGTCACTAGACAATCATGTCTCTTCTGTGCCCCAAAAGCCGAACTCGCACAGTTTCTCACTCTTTGGTCTTTTTATATATCAAACTGTCTCTTTATTTCATTTACTTTTAGCCGTTCCTTAAATTTATATCGAAACTGTTTTACTTTATTTCAGGTACACTTTAGCATTAACATATGACAAATCACAACTACCTTTCTTAAATCACAATCACTTCATGTCTTACCGGTCGAGTCAGACATGAAATCATAGTCGTATCTACTGTCCAAATGATTTCCAGGATTTAAGTTGTACATCTTATATTTCCCAACAGTTTTATGACAGATAGTTTAATATCTATTTTTGTTTATTTAATATTCCATTCCAAATAATCATACCACTCTGCAGAATAATGATTTAATATTTTGATTATAGATAGAGTTTGGTTGACATGTATAAGAAAAACATACAAGAGATTACGTAAGAAGGGTGATATAATTGTGGAGTCACCAATCTTAAATTAACAATTTGCGGAGAGCTTTTTAGCCAGGTGGTTACTACCTTTTTTAGTCTACTTGGCTTGATAACAATAAATTAATATTAAACATTTGACATCATCAAAAGAAACCACATGATTTCTTTTATTTGAGTCAAATGAAATTAGGGTTTAATTCAAAGGAAATAAAATCTAGGGCTAGAATTGGTAACAAGGATTCTTAACGAGAGTATTGGATTTGGGCCTAAGGCCCATTTTGATCACATCTAGTTTAGCCATCTCAGACTCCTCAAATTTTTAAAATGTGATGAAATTGGAGCAAGCCATATAATTAGAATGTACTTTGGTCACATCAAGTTCACCGTCAAAGACTAAAATATACCAAAAATCATATTCAACAAGCCCACTAATTCATTAATTAGGTTCTTAACTGCTAACACTTACTTTGTTCTAGTTCCGCTTTGCTCAAAACGACATCGTTCAGGCCGAAGTTTATTTTGCCACCTTTATCATTGACAGATTATAAATATAAATTTGGTTTACCAACTTATGAATATGATTCTTAGCTTTGCTTAGGGATTCTTAGAATTCAATCCTTATAAATATATCACTCCTTCCATTTCTTAAACAGTGACATTCTACCAATAAAAAGTAAATTACATAAAGAGTGTCATTTTAAATTTTCAATACTATTTCTTACAAATAATTCTAATTTTAATCTCCAATCAAAATTAATAATATGAGATCTAATTAATTATTACCCATAATAATTATGGGTATAGAAAATTAGCATTGTTTCTTAATTTATGTAGAAATATTTAGAATGACATTCTTTGAAAAACAAAAGAACAAGTACCAACTAACGACAACGAAGAAAAAAATAAAGTAGCTTATGAGTCTTCCCAGAAAAATATGTTATGGGTAGAAGAATGAGTCACATTTAATAGCAAGTGTAGACTGTGTAGTGTGCTAAATTCCTAGAATTTTCCTTCACATGCATACAAACTAAAACTACAATGTACGAATTGCCACTTAATTCCAATTTTGTCACTATTAATATATGGATATGAAACCAACCATTATTTGAATATTATTTTCCTTTATTTTTAATCTTTAACTATAAGAAAAATTCGACTATATATAGCATCAATTTCAGGAGGAACAACTTTAATTTTTTTGGGAAGTTTGATATTAATAAACTCAATACTACTAAAAAAAATAAAAATAAAAATGAAAGTGACAAACAATATAGATCCGGATCGAGATTTGAATATATAATGGAGATGGAAGTAATGAGTTGTCACATTGTTCATTACGTGAATGCATTCAATGCCTCGGTGCCACATTCCGACGATACGCCAAATATATAGTACTACTTTTTGTATGATGATTATTTATTACTTATTGGTGTGCATGTTTCACTATTATTATGCAAGATTAGTACCTCATTAATATCATAAGACCATATTATTATATTTTTCTTGACTAAAATTTAGCGTTGTTGATTAGTCATTCTCAATAACCAAAATATTCATGCTTTTACCCTACAAAACTGGTCCTACAACATCGTATATTAGAATAATCGTGAAAAATGTAAAACGATTGATTAAATGACGTATCATTCGAGAAGAAAAAAATAACTACCAGACTTTTGTTATCATCTTAACTTTTATTGATAAAAGCTGAGTTTTATATATTTACTACAAAGGTTTACATATGAAACAAACATTATATTCTTTTTCAAAACTCAAAATAATCGATTCTACTGGCAATATTTCAAGTAGCAAACCTGAGAGATCACAAATTCGATTTTTACTTTGTATAGAAACTAGTGATTATAACTATATTTATGTAAGACAATCAAAGACTAGTTCCGAGACTATAGAAAGATTATGATCAAAAGTTCGAATCTCCTCAGTTAATAAAGAAATAATTAAAAAATAAAATAAAAGAATATTGCGGCCGCAAAACTTATACTACACTCACATGGATACGGTCTCCTTTACGTCGCTTCATATACACTGATATGGATGTGAAACTAGAAAATCTAAACAACATTTTTCGTTGGCTATACTTACAAAATCAAATGAAATTATTATATGAAACTTTAGGCTTTGTTGTTCAACTTTTCATGAAAAGATAATGCGTTGTCGCTCAGAATTATACAACATTTCCCATTTGGTCAATAATCCAGCAATTGTGAATTTCCAAAAGAAAGAAAAACTACATGAATTCAGTTTTGAAGATTATTTGGAAGTATAATCCAAGAAGAAAGATATAAACATTGTATTAGAAATTAAAGAAAGTTATAGAGAATTTTGAAAACACCAAAACAAATTTTCTCATTTTTTATACATTTTAGAAGAAGAACCTTCAAGTCTTCTAATAGAAGCTAAAAATATAGAACCGGTTTTACTCAATAACCGAGTAAACCAAAGAAGAATACTAAACCTTATTGGACCATAAAATGAACCAAAAATGGACCAACAGATTCACTAATCTAATATCCCCTCTCAAGATGACATTCATAACGTTTTTAATGACATCTTGCGAATGAAACTATGGAACTTGCATAGTCCTAAAGGTTTTGTAAGACCATATGGCAGTTGGAGATCCGACTTGACGTGAAGCGTTTTGATGAGACCGCTTGAGACCTTTTCCCTAACAACATGACAGTCCAACTCCAAATTCTTTGTTCTCTCGTGGAAAACAAGGTTGTTTGCTATGTGAATGGCTGCAGTCGAGTCACAGAAGAAGGGAATAGACTTCTATTGAGGTATTTGCAATTCTATGAGGAGATTAGCCAGCCACTGAACTTCTTTGACAACAAAACCAATGGCTCTGTATTCAGATTCTGTTGAAGACAATTAGACTGTGTTTTGCTTTTTGCTTTTCCATGATATAAGAGAATCTCCTAAGAACATGCAGTAGCCTGAAGTAGAACGCCTTGTGTCTTTGCATGATCCCTAGTATGCATCTGTGTATTCCTTGAGACTCAAATCATTAGTGGTAGAGAAAAACAATATGAGACTAATGGTGTTCTTTAGATACCATAAGATTTTGTTAGCTGCCTGGAGATGAGATTGCTTCGGATTTGATAAAAATTGGCATAGACGATTCACAACAAAAGTTATGTCAGGACGAGTTATAGTGAGGTACATTAGTCTTCCAAATAATCTTCTGTACAGGGAAACATCTGGTAAAGGAGGCTCTTCACTGTTAGCAGTCAACATGATGCTAGGTTCCATTGGAATACTAGAGGGCTTACAAGCCTGCAAACCAGTCTCAGCTAACAACTCTAAAATGTATTTCCTCTGGCAGATAGTGATTCCTGAACTAGACCTAGCTATTTCAAGTCGAAGGAAGTATCTTAGAGGCCTTAGATCACGGAGCTTAAAACACTTTAGAAGAGCATTCTTTAAGTCTTCTATTAGACTGTCATCATTTTTTGTGATAATGATATCATCTATGTAGACTAACACAACAACGTACTGACCTTCATTGTTGCGGATGAAAAGTGTGTGGTTTGTATTTGATTTGATGAAGCCAAGGCTGAGCAGAGAGTGGCTGAACTTTAAAAGCCACTGCCTAGACGCCTACTTCAAGCCATATATAGATTTTCTAAGTTTGCATACTGCATTGTTTGGGAGAGTCTGACTTGCAAAAGGAGTGTACCCTGGAGGTAGCTGCATATAGATTTCTTCATTTAAGTCTCCATTGAGGAAAGCATACGATACATCTAGTTATGTGAGGCTCCAGTGTTGTGCGGCTGCAACAGCTAACAGGGTTTTTACAGTTGTCATCTTTGCCACTAGAGAAAAGGTGTCCACAAAATCAATCCCATCTTGCTGCATTTAGCCCTTTGCAACCAGTCTCGCTTTGTATCTTTCCAGAGTGCCATCACTGTTGAGTTTTGTCTTGTAAATCCATCTACATCCAATGGCTCGTTTGTTTGAAGGAAGTGTACATATTGTCCATGTCTCTGAATCTTCAAGGGTCTTGAGTTTTTCATTCATCGCTTGCAGCCACTCATCTAAATTCTTTGCTTGTGTGAAAGTTGCAGGTTATCCAAATGCCATAACAGAACATATATATTTATTGTACTCCTCTGACAAATTGTCATAATACAAATATGCTGCAAGAGGAAAAGGCATGTGAGTGGTGGTTGTGTTGACATAATAATCAACAAGGTGATTAAGCAATTTAAACAATCTTTTAGATGTAGTAGGAAGTAAAGAGGAAGAAGAATCAGTTTTTGAGGTGACTGCATTATCCTCTATCTGTTTCAGATTGTTATCTGAAGTTTCTTTTCTTCCTTCAACACTTGTTTTATCAACTGCATCATTGTTTTCCTGAATATCTTCATGTTCTGAATCAAAGAAAGAAGAATAATCATGAGATGAGTCAAAGTTAGTTCTGCAAGGAAAAATGTCTTCATGAAAAACAACATTTCAAGAAATGAAATTATTATTTGTCTCTAGATCCATGAGTCTGTATCCTTTATATCCTAGTGGATAACCCAAGAAAACACATGCTCTTGATCTTGGGAGGAATTTGTGGCGGTTCTTGGTGGAAGTTGAGCTGTAGCACAAGCAGCCAAAGACTTTGAGGTCTTTGTAGTCTGGAGGGTTTCCAGTCAGCATCTCTAGAGGGGATTTCCCTTTGAGCAGAGGTGTAGGCAACATGTTGATGAGGAAAACAACAGTAAGTATACAGTCGCCCCACAATTCAATGTTAACCTTACTCTAAAACAAAAAAGAACGGGAAACATTTAGAATATGTTGATGTTTCCTCTCAACCACTGAAATTTGTTTAGGGGTTTCAGGGCAAGAGTGATAGACTCTTATTCCATTTAAACGGAACAAATCGTTAAAACACAACTCTAGGGCATTATCCGATCTTACTCCTTTCATATGTACTCCATATTGGGTCTGTATGAGTGTCAAGAAGTCAGGAAAGATTTGCAGAACATGTCTTTTTGTCTTCATCAAGTACACCCAAGTTATCCTGCTATAATCATCCACTATGGTTAAAAAGTACCTAAAACCATCAACAGTCTCAACCGAGAATGGACCCCATACATCTATGTGAAGCATATCAAAAGATTTATCACATAAGTTGTTATTTGAACTAAAAAGCAATCGTTTTTGTTTAGAAAAATGACACACTTCACAGTGAAAGGAATGTTTATTGCTTTTATGAAGACCAACTACATCAGATATTAAATTTGTTCTAAAAAGAGAAGGATATCCTAATCTTTGATGCCAAAGTTTAGAATCTACAATGGAATTGATAGAGAAAGAATTTGAGCACAAATTTTTAGAGATTGATGTTATGTCGAGAAGATACATGTTCCCTATTTGATCAACTTGTCCAATCGTCTGATCTTTGATTGGATCCTGTATAAGACAAGAAGATTCATCAAAAAATATTTTGCATTTCATGTCTTTGGTTAGTTGACTAACACTTATCAAATTCAATCTAAAATTTGGAATGAACAAGACATTATTAAGAAGTAAATGGATGCTCAATCTAACACTACCAATCCTTGCAATGGAAATTGAATATCATGTGGGTAAGGTAACATGTCTATTTTCCAAAAGAGTGATTTTACCAAACAAACTCTTTTCATGAAAAACGTTGTGAGTAGCTCCACTATCTAATATCCAAGAAGAAGAAGACAAAATGCTACATGTGGCCTTTTTAACTCCCACAAAATGAAGTGTGGAAGAACTAAAGGCCATACCGGCAAAGCAATATTGGTGCCTCCCTTTGTTGGTTGTTCTGCGGTTTGTGATGAATGAGGGTCATTTATTTTGGATTTAAAGAAAACAATAGCTCCCTCCATTTGATCTTTTGACAGAGTCTTCAGCTGATTCTGAATGTTTGCAACTTCACCTTTTGTTTCTTCCAGAGTGAACTGAGCTACAATTGCTTTAGCTGAACTTGATTTCTGCTTGTGCTCGAAATTTGGTGGATACTCATGAATCTTATAACACTTGTCCACTGTGTGACCATTGTAGCCGTAATGAGTGCAAACTGGCCTTTGTGACTTGGTGTTACCGTTCGTGGCCTTCACAGCTGGCTGACTGACTTGAACATCTGACACTTGGAAAGCAGGGGGCTGGAAGTCTCTCAAGAATGTTCCTCTAATTGTAATCATGATCAAGAAGATTTTATACGTTGGACAAATCATGTATGTGTTTCTTCATGATTATTTGAGTCTTCACTTCACCATAGACGAGAGAGGAATTTGATAACCCGAGCATTTTCATTCTTCTCTGTAGTGGCCTTACAACAAATGCAATTCTTGCATGTTTTGATATAGTCTGTTGCATCAAGATCATCCCACATTGTCTCTAGACGAGTGTAATAAGATGAAAGATCCATAGTGCCTTGTTGAAATGACCATATTTGATGTGACAATTGATAAGCTCTAGGTAGATTGGTGACTTGAAAATGAACCAAAAGGTCTTTCCAAATGTCTGCCATATATGTCCTTGTTAACAGAGTTAAGGATCCATGACTTTACCATACTATTACAACGAGATCCATCTACAAATCCCATTCTGTTCTTCACATCCAAAGATATCGTCATAGCTATGTTCCAAGCATTGTAATTTGTACCTTCGAGTGTCTCCGAGACGAGTGAAATTCTCGGGTTGTCGTTGCTACTAAGAAAATATGGAGAATACTGGATACCTTCGAATTGAAGAGATTCTTGTTGAGGGATCTTAGAATTAGCTGGATTGCTCTCAACTACTGGAATGTTGAGATAGCGAGCTTGATTTTCTTCTATCGACTCAACTTTATGAGTACAAACTCTTCTCACAACACGACGAGAAGAAGAAGACTTCAGAACTCTTCTTTTACGCGGATTCAACATAGTTGATTCTTGCAGAAGGCGAAATCACGATGAAGTTCGACGGAACAATCGACAGAGATACGATTTGAAGAATCTTCGGTGGAATAGCCGAGGAATCGACCAAAGAACTTGAAATTACAAAAATTTCAGGTTCCGATGAAGAAGAAAAGCAATTGCATGCGGAAGAGAAGAAGAACAAGGAACGTTGAAGAGATAATCAACACTCTGATACCATGTTGGAAGTATAATCGAAGAAGAAGAATGTAAACATTGTATTAGAAATCAAAGAAAGTTACAGAGAATCTTGAAGACACCAAAACAAACTTTCTCATTCTTCATAGACTCGAGAAGAAGGTTCGAGTCTTCTAATAGAAGCTAAAAATACAGAACCGGTTTTACTCAATAACCGAA
The DNA here is from genome assembly GCA_023374145.1 of Lepidium sativum. NCBI lineage: Eukaryota > Viridiplantae > Streptophyta > Magnoliopsida > Brassicales > Brassicaceae > Lepidium > Lepidium sativum. The sequence goes on along the minus strand of JAKUCM010000351.1, from coordinate 47,144 downwards.
TAAACCAATGAAGAAACTAAACCTTATTGGACAATAACATGAACCAGAAATGGATCAAGAGATTCACTAGTCTAACATATTTGTCTCAGCTGATATTGGTAAGGATTGGAAATTTGGAATATAGATAATTTACAACTTAGTTTTATAAAACCTATTTCCCTCACGTGGCATAGAGCCCAAAAAACATCTATTTAATTTTTCATCTTTTTTATTTTTTATTTAAGACAAAATAACAAATCAAACAATTTTTTTAAAAAAAATCCATTTAAATCTTTGTAACCTACTCCCTCATTATCTCCATCTTATCCCCTTTCCTTTCTCTTCTTCTTTATAACATTGAAACCTTGCTTTAGAAAATTATACTGATTTCTTTTCCTACAAAGAAGAAGAAAATTCGTTTTTTCAATTACAACAATACATCAATGTGAAAATCAAGATCCCGATTGTATGTGTTTAAAAACACCAAAAATGTTTACAACAATTTTATATTATTTTGTGAATAATAAAATAAAATTTTAATTGTCATATAACTGAAAAGTCAAAACTCATCTTCATTTTATGTTATATGGAATTAGGATACATACTTTCTGTAAAGAAAATTTATATTATTTTATTCTTAACAATTTAGTTATGCAAGAACGGATCTATGTGTAGGAAACAGTTACAACTTAACATGTAGGAAACTATGAACTTTATCGTAGAGAGAGCAAACCTAACCGACGATTGTCTTATAATGGAAAGCTTAGCTGAAAAAAAAAAACTTGTAACTTTAAAAAGCATAATTATTTATCTTATTATTCTGTGAGTCAAAGTGATGTAGGCAGACTTTAGAACATTGATATGTGTCACAAAGTAGTGTCGGTCTTTTCTTGTTCTATAGTTTCTCCTCTTACATATATTATCAACATGAAAAATGTTGTTTACTTCTCTTAACAACCTTTTTTTTATTAACTAGGAAATTTCAGACCAAAGTATATAATTTTTCTAAACTCTATAAGAAATCATGTAAAAATCCATCACCAAACAAAAATAGTTAGTAATATCACATTTGAAAAAACTTGACTTTTAATATGGACCAATAAAATAATTATTTCAATATTAACAAAAAAGTATCATATATTTCTCTTAGCAACTTTTTTTTTATATCATATGATAGAAATAGAACAACGAGTTCGGATACAACAAAATACTACACAGCCAAAACCGGAGAAAAAAACAAAATATCTCCAAAAACATAGTTCAAACAAGAGAAGCTAATAAACAAATACAGATTTGAAGTCCAAAATTTGTAAAACAAAATAAAATCAGGTAAATACTATCCCGACCTAGAAGAACTAAGCATCCACAATGCAAAGCTAAGCGAGAGCGGACATAATAGACCTCCTATAGAGAATTAGGGCATCTCTTATATGATGAACTAAGATTCTACACTGATAAAAATGAAATCTCACAAATATTCCAACTATGATGAAGTCGAAAAGCGAATACAATCACGTAGTTGATCGAGCAAATGATACCTTTATAGAAACCCATGAAAAACTAGACTTTGATCAAATCTTGAAAGTGCAGACAAGGACTACCGCAGACACCAAATCTCTAGATAAGATATAAAAACTAATCGAAACCGGTATAACCAAAGCTCAGACCAGGGGAAGCATTTAACCTAAATATATATGTAATAGCTCTATCTAAACTAGAACTAATAAAACAACTTAATCACTAGATTAGGTTAACTAAATGCTACTAAAGGCAAACGAAATAAGGTAATTAATATAGATCTAAAAGCAACCTTGGGAGTTGAAGACTTTAAATGGCTGAGGAGCATCTTTGACGGTGAAACTAAAAGTGACCGGCGAGGAACCACAATTGTTCAAACTTCGTAATCGATACCATCCAGGATAGAGAAGCCTCCATAAGACGACATCAACCTGGAAAATCTCGGCGGTCGAGAGGGCCTCACCGGAGGAGACAAAACCGGAACTCCCGTCAAATCAACACCACCATAGATTTTCCTTATAGCGTGCAATATAGGATTTATGGAAACTAAGAGCACCTCTAACAATATATTTTAAAGGAGGGTTTTTAGCATTATTTAAATAAAAAAATAAAAAAAAGTTAGAAAGAGAGGTTTAATGACTTTTAGAGATGCTTCTTAAACCTTTGTTACCACATGTCAATTTAGTATTGGACAATACATTTAAAAAAATTAAAACTAAAATTAAAATTAAATTGTAACCAAAAATATTGTTATTTTACTCTTTAAAACCTCTAGTATTAATGGAGGTGGTCTAGAGACTACAGTGTCAAATTAAATATTTTACTAAATTTAATTGGAAACATTTTTATATTAACTGTATTATGAATTTTAGGATAGAAATTAATCTATGATTTGGATTGGTTCACATTTTTTTAAATCTGTAGGTTAAGTTATTTCAAAATGAAATTAATAGACTAACAAGATTAAGATAATCTTTTTACTTATTTTAAATAAACCTTAGAGCAAAAAATTAAATAATCTTTTTAATTACTTTATAATATTATAATAAATATATATTGGTTATAAATTCAGTTATTGATTTGGTTTTGGTTCGTGTTTAGGTTAAACTTTTTTGATATATAAATTTAGGACACATTATAGTATTTTGTTGGGTACGGTTTATTTATTTCAATATTCACGATTAGGTTCACTTTTTTCATATACCATTAAGATATTTTGTCAAATTTAGTTCGGGTTCGAAAACAATATTTAAAATATCAACATAAATTTATAAACCAAACAAATATGAATTAAAAAAAAATTAAATCTTATTTTATAATGCGGATATAATTCTAGTTTTATCATAAAGACAAATGCCATTATCGTACAAACAGCAATTTTTTTTAAAAATAAAACTATAAATTAAATATACACATATGGAAGCTAAGAGAACAAACATAAATAACGTGGAATGAAAGTTGATGGGGTTGTTGAATTAGTGTAAAAACCCCATACTAATTAAAAGTGAGCATATATTCATTTATTTGTACTTTTTGTTGGTACATTATTTTCACATTTGAGAAATATTTTTCGTGAATAAAATTCTATATGATTCACAGAAGTCAAACATCAATGGGAACATAATTTCTTTTCTCTACAATTCAAGATACTGTTATTCAGTAACATTTTAAATTTAAAGGCAGTAGACCAATTCAAAATGCTTTTGTATATTCAAAGTATTTTGGTAATTAACAATTTTTTAAACTATTATGTTTTCAGATTCAGAAAGTACTTACAATGGTCAGTCAAATAGTCAAATATCAACTTTTTCTATGGAAATTTGATTCTAGTTAGTTGTAAAGTTCGATTTACTAAAAGTTAGGATATGGTTATCATGAATATATGATGATTTACAATGGGAACATCCAATAGTTAGATTTTTTTTATGATGATTAATATATATAATATATAGTTACATTCTGAAGGTTGGTTGATATATATATTTATATATATATATATATTTTGAAAACATTTTGAATTTTGCTTTGTGCATATTGAAGGAGTCAACACTAAACACATTTGTTATGAAAGAATTGTGGTTACCCTCAATGTACACTTGAAAGTGTAAAATCCCAATATATTATTAGGTTGATATAAATTAAATTATATATTTGAATTTGAATCAGGTTGATGTCATTAGGTCCTTAATTAGGTTGATATAAATAAAATATTTCAGTAGGAAATATATCAAAACAAAATTGGAAAGAAAGGAATAAGACTTTTAATTTATTTTATTAAATTTTTTGTTTTTCTTAATTTCGTTCACGAGTGACGAGCGAAGCTAACTTCGACGAAGTTTCCTAAAGGCTCACACTAGTTCATCTTTCTATTTTTTTTTTTTTTTTCTCGAGAAAGCGACGGAAATAATCTACCAGAATATCAAAGAACAAAGGGAAAGAGTTGAGAAATTCTCTGAAACTCTTCTTCCGCCGAGAATTGAGGTTGATTTTTGTTTTTGTTTATTTAACAGTCACCATAGAAAAGAAAATCCCTGTTTCTGTGTATATTTCTTTTCTTGGAATTGCAGAGATTTATGTATATTTGTTTTTATTTCTTTAACCTTTTCTCTTCTGCTACTTTTTGTTTGTTTATTTGAATCTCTCCTTCTTGGGGCACGACTTACGATGTTGCCCGACACGATTGTTGGACCACTTGACCAAAAGTATTGTTTCACTGACCCAGATTTTGCTGCTTCGATTTGAATTTTTGAAATTACCGGGCAAATTTCCCGGATTCTGTTCGTGTCAGTGTTTCTGTTGCTGGAATTGGTAAACGGAGTTTTCTCCGGTTTTGTAGTTTGGTGGAATAGTTTATAAGGAGTGGTTGTTGCTGTTGGTACAGTGAAATGTGAGAGTTGTTTAGGAGAGTTTTGTTAAACTGTAATCTCGAATAGTCTGTTGATTGATTTTTGCAGTGAATTTTTGAATTGGGTTGAGGTTGGGTTTAGAGTTCTAATTGGGGAAGAAGGGAATGCAGAAGACTTTATATCGTTTCTAATTTTGGGTTTGTTTATTTTCTATTGTGTTTCTTTTTAGCTTTAAGGAAATAGCGTGTTGGTTATTAACCAACCTTTCTCTCTAGTGGGTGCTATCTCTCCTGCGACAGCCATGAGTGGACAATTTAATAACTCCCCACGAGGAGAAGACAAGGATGTGGAGGCTGGAACCAGTAGTTTCACCGATGACTATGAAGACCAAGATAGTCCGTTTGACATTGCCAGCACTAAGAATGCTCCAGTGGAGCGACTACGCCGTTGGAGGGTAAATGCTCTACTTCCATCTTGTTCTTTTATTTTAGTGCATTTTAATGTCCTATGATTCCTCTCATCTCTCTTGTGATTTGGATGAATATGATGTTCATTTGAACTGGCTTATTGTTTTATCCACTTTTGGTTTCCTGTATCAGATGATATCTTTCAAGAGACTTTCTCTGTTTCCTTTTCTTAACAAGGATTACAATTATGAGTTTTGTAGCAAGCTGCACTTGTGTTAAATGCTTCTCGTCGATTTCGATATACCCTGGACTTGAAAAGGGAAGAAGATAAGAAACGGATGCTGAGGAAAATGAGAGCGCATGCCCAAGCAATAAGAGTACATAAGCTTTGCTAGTGAATTTTGTCAATAAACGTTTAGGTGGTATCTAATTAGTGCTTTTTACTTCCTTAGGCTGCACACCTTTTTAAAGCAGCTGCAAGCCGAGTAAATGGTAATCTTCTTTCACTTTCTTATTCTTTTCTGCGATATTATATTCTTTATACCATTTTGTGAAAGCATGTACAGTATTTGTTCTCTTGCATTGCCATAGAATTTAAGTGATTGCCATTTTAATAACTTTCTTTAATATGCATTAATGTTTATGGCCGATCCTATGGTTAGTTGTTTGCAGTCACAAGTTTTGCTAATGAAAAGTCTAAATGATCTTTGTTTAGGTTACTCATGTTTTCTCCAAAATGTGATTGATCTTCAGTGCAGTGGGTTCCGTGATTATCTTCATATGTAGCATAAACAGTATAATCACTCTAGATTCGCAACCCTTTTTTTTTTTGGACATCATCGTAGAAATTTTATTACCTCTCAGATTGGTATGCTGTTGTTGATTGAGGTGTATTTCTTTTCAGGAGTTACATGTTCACCTCTGGCTCCTGGCAGTGGTGATTTTGATATTGGACAAGAGCAGATTGTATCGATGTCAAGAGATCAAAATATAGGAGCTCTTCAAGAACTTGGAGGGGCATGTCTTTGCTTTAGCTGATCAATTACTAATCTCTGTGGAACTTATTTCTCAGCCATAAAACTTATTCATGTATGTCTACCCTCTCTTTTCTTGCATTAGGTCAGAGGGTTATCTGACCTGTTAAAGACAAACTTAGAGAAGGGTATTCATGGAGATGATGATGACATACTAAAAAGGAAATCTGCTTTTGGATCAAATACATACCCCCAGAAGAAAGGGAGGAGTTTCTGGGTATATATACGTCTAATTCTTTTCCCTTTTAAGCAGCTTCCATATTTGTGAGATTTTTCAGCTTCAATTTGTGGGGCTATTCCAGTTAATTAATATCTTGATTCCTCTTATCCTCATGTTCGATAGAGGTTTGTATGGGAAGCTTCTCAAGATCTTACTTTGATCATACTGATTGTAGCAGCAGTAGCTTCATTGGCACTGGGAATAAAGACCGAGGTATCTAATTCAGGAACTGATACATTATATTTTGCTCAGCGCATACCTTGAAAATTTGAGTCTTCTTTTATGTCACATGGCTTTAGAATAGTTGACTAATAATTATAAAAACAAAACGTTCCCGGATTAGTGTACTTCGTTATTTGAACGAGCTATGACTTTGTCAGTGTCTTTTTTGTTTTTGTTTTTTTTCTGTCCTTCATATTGTTGAAGCTTGATAGCACTTCTATTGACTATCTATTCCTGTGTTATGGTACTCAACCTAAGCTTTCCTGCTCTGAGAGGGTAGATAGTTGTTCTATTATCCATTGTCAAAAAATTCACCCTTTTCTTTGTTCTTACTGAGCTTATGGTACCTCTTTTGCTGCCTTCTTAGGGTATTGAAAAGGGATGGTATGATGGTGTTAGCATTGGTTTTGCCGTTTTCCTTGTCATTGTGGTGACAGGTAATAATATATCTTGCTCAACTTGATTCCCCTCATACATGTGACAGCTGCATGTACTTTACTAATTTGTATATCTATTTTCTTGGCAGCTACCAGTGATTATCGGCAATCTCTTCAATTCCAGAACTTGAATGAAGAGAAGAGAAATATACATCTAGAGGTGAGAGATGATCATGCAGCTCATTTGTGTTGGATACCGTTTCTGTTGGCTGACTTTTGAATCTGCTTTGTGACACACCCAGGTTACCCGCGACGGGAGAAGAGTTGAGATTTCAATATATGACATTGTGGTAGGCGATGTCATACCCCTCAATATTGGTGATCAGGCAAGTGGCATGAATTTTTCAATCTCTAGCTCTTTTTCGGATATCAATATAGATGTAATTTATATTTGCAAATAATTTTCCTTAGGTACCTGCTGATGGACTTTTAGTTGCTGGTCATTCCCTTGCAATTGATGAGTCCAGCATGACAGGAGAGAGCAAAATTGTATGCTTTACCCTCTGCCTTTGTAATTGGAAATAATATACCTTTGCATTTGATGTGTCTGAGAAAGCTTTTCTCTGGCAGGTTCAAAAAAATTCTGCTAAGAATCCGTTCTTAATGTCCGGCTGTAAAGTTGCAGATGGCAACGGGACTATGTTGGTAAGACTTGACAACACTAACATTTACTATCTATGACAGAGTGGCTTAAAAAAGTGCTAACTGTAGTCTTTGTGAAGAAAAATTGGTGATACATTTCATGTGTGAACAAAGATATCGTGGTTGGCAAATAGTTGCAGCAAACCATGTTTTTCTTTATCAGAGGAGGAATTGAATCAGTGGTGTTTTAAAAACTTCTGACAAGGCTAGTTTCTTCCTGAATTGCTTATTTGAGTCAAATTTTATTTTTGAAACTCAGGTTACTGGTGTAGGGGTCAATACTGAATGGGGCTTACTAATGGCTAGCGTCTCAGAAGACAATGGTGGAGAAACTCCACTGCAGGTGAGTATCACCTTTTTTCTGTTCATATTTTTGTGCCTTCTGTTACCTAATATTCATCCCGTACTTCACTTTCTTCAGGTACGCTTGAATGGTGTTGCAACATTTATCGGGATTGTAGGGCTCACAGTTGCAGGCGTTGTATTATTTGTCCTTGTTGTCCGGTGTGTTTTTATTTCTTCGTGACATCAAAGTACCATGTGGAGTGAATGTTACTGGCTATTGAATGAATCTTTGTCCGCTGCAGCTACTTTACTGGTCACACAAAGAATGACCAAGGAGCAAAACAGTTTATTGGAGGAGTGACAAAATTTGATCACGTGCTAGATGATCTTGTTGAAATCTTCACTGTTGCAGTAAGTGTTTCTTTAAAAGAAATCAGCGCGATTAATCTGGTTATCAGCATCTTATTCACATTTCTAGCCGTTCAGCTCAACTTCTCAAATATTATATAGGTTACAATTGTTGTAGTGGCCGTGCCTGAAGGGCTTCCTTTGGCTGTTACCTTGACGTAAGTCTACTGTCTTGTATATTAATATTGTAATGATAATAATTGCTTTGGCTTTAATTATTACCTGATTTCAGTGTAAAGACATTGGTAGATCTGCGGTTAAAATTAATAATTTGTCACTGATCTATTCTTCTTCTTACTGGCAGTCTTGCGTATTCCATGAGAAAAATGATGGCAGATAAAGCTTTGGTATGTATGTTTTCCCTTTTGGGGATGAAAAAGTTCGCATGAAAATCTTAGCAAAATTCTTATTTGTGAATCTTGTTTGAAACTTGAACGAAGTTTAATTTCAGGTGCGTAGGCTTTCTGCCTGTGAGACCATGGGGTCTGCAACAACAATTTGCAGTGATAAGACTGGAACTTTGACCTTAAACGAGGTGAATCTTAGTACTTTCTTCTTTTTGTATTTGCTAATACACTAGATTTGCATGGGCTTTCCAAATTACGAGCTTTTGCTATCTTTAACTGTATACTCAACCAGAGAGTCCCCTAATACTCTCTCTTTTCTCAGATGACTGTTGTTGAGTGTTATGCTGGATCCCAAAAGATGGATTCTCCGGACAGCAGCTCAAAATTGTCATCTGCTTTTACATCCGTACTCCTTGAGGGAATTGCTCATAATACAACTGGCAGTGTGTTCCGATCTGAAGTAGGATAAAAATACTGTGCTTTCTACTTTTTTGTTTGGTTTCTACTTCAGCTGGTACAGTGTAATAATATGTATGTATTTGCTAATGACAGAGTGGTGAGATTCAGGTTTCTGGATCTCCGACTGAAAAAGCAATTCTCAATTGGGCGATAAAGGTTTATTTTTCAGTTACATTTTCTGGTTCCAGTATATATAGCTATGAGGAGAAGTAATTTCTATTTTTTTAAGCTCTTCAGTTGGGCATGGATTTTGATGCTCTTCTGTCTGGGTCTTCTACTCTACAATTTTTTCCATTCAACTCAGAGAAGAAACGGGGAGGCGTAGCAGTTAAATCGGTAATGCGTTTTCATTTTGTCAACATCGATTTTGTAGATTAGCTTTGTTTTTTATTCATTGCTTATGGTTGTTTGCAGTTGTCAATCAGCATCCTAACAAACTTGTAATTCATTTTCAGCTTGACTCGAGTGTCCATGTTCACTGGAAAGGCGCTGCTGAAATTGTTTTAGGTTCCTGCACACACTATATGGATGAGAATGAGAGTTTTGTAGATATGAGTGAAGATAAGGTTTGCAACTATAATATAATTTGTCTTAATAGATTTAAGATATCATTGTGTCTAGATTCGAGATCATTTTCTTACTGCAACTCCATGTCAGTTGTTATATTCTATATATTTTTAACGCTATTATATCCCAAATCAGTGCCATATTTTGTAGTGAGAAAGAATTTTTTATTTTTTTCGGTTTTGAATAAAGTACTGTTGTTTCAGATGGCGGGATTAAAAGATGCTATCAATGATATGGCTGCAAGAAGTTTGCGCTGTGTTGCAATTGCCTTTAGAAAATTTGAAGCGGACAAGATTCCAACTGATGAAGAGCAACTTTCTAGTTGGGTATTACCTGAGGATGATCTTGTACTGTTGGCCATAGTTGGTATTAAGGTGAGCGTTACTTATTCTTAGTTTTCCTTGCCTTTTTGAAGAGTCTTGATCCTCGTTGAGGTGATTCTTTAGACCATACAACAATTCATTGCAAGTTCTTTCACGTGCAATACATTGTAGGATCCATGTCGCCCGGGTGTCAAAAATTCAGTTGCTCTATGTCAAAAAGCTGGAGTCAAGGTCCGTATATATCTCATTTGCTTTTCCCTGAGGATTTTTCGTCATATTTTGTTTATTTTCTAGACTGCTCAGTTCTTCATGGGCGCATAGTCTTCTAATTACCACTATGTCATCAGGTTCGAATGGTGACTGGTGATAACATCCAAACTGCCAAAGCAATTGCACTGGAGTGCGGTATATTAGCTTCAGACTCAGATGCTAGTGAGCCTAATCTGATTGAAGGAAAAGTATTTCGATCCTTTTCAGAAGAAGAAAGAGATAGGATTTGTGAAGAGATATCTGTAAGAACCTTATGATTTAGGCTGTGCTTAGAGGCAGTTATTTAATGGTACCTGATACTGTTGCTAAACTTGAAGGTAATGGGTAGATCATCACCCAATGACAAACTTCTTCTTGTGCAATCACTGAAGAGGAGGGGTCATGTCGTGGCTGTAACTGGTGATGGAACCAATGATGCTCCTGCTCTGCATGAGGTTCTATATATTACATAGACCTCGTATGTGTAATCTTTAAAGAACAATGTTGATATTGACAATCACGCTTTCTGTTTTTACCCCTTTATTTCAGGCTGATATAGGTCTCTCTATGGGTATCCAAGGCACTGAAGTTGCAAAGGAAAAGTCAGACATCATTATCTTGGATGACAACTTTGAATCCGTTGTGAAGGTTTATAATTTATTCTTTTTCAAAAGTTATCTTGACCTGGAGATTCATTTTTGTAACTAGTTGATTTCTATATAGGTTGTCCGTTGGGGCCGATCTGTGTATGCCAATATTCAAAAGTTCATCCAGTTTCAGCTCACGGTTAATGTCGCAGCTCTTGTCATCAATGTTGTGGCTGCCATATCCGCGGGTGAAGTTCCTCTAACTGCAGTTCAGGTTCGATATACTAAAGTTACCCCATCTTTTCTCATCTGCACGGAAGTAGTCACGTTTAAACGAAGATTTTCATGTTGGCAAAGAGTCTTTTTCTCTATCTTTGTAGCTCCTCTGGGTCAATCTTATAATGGATACTCTCGGTGCTCTTGCTTTAGCCACCGAACCACCAACTGATCACTTAATGGATCGACTCCCTGTTGGCAGAAGGTACCACTTCAAATTAGACTTGGTCACCTGAGCATGTGTTAAAACTTGTTCAAATCTGGAGTGGTATCAATTTTTCTTTTGTTTGCTTAACAATTGTATACATCTCTCGCTTTCAGAGAACCTCTCATCACAAATATCATGTGGAGAAACTTGTTTATACAAGTAAGTAATCTTCTTCTTTCCCTCACATCTCTACACCATCTCTGCTGCTCTAATTGTTTTGCAAATTATTAGGCGATGTACCAAGTGACTGTTTTGTTAATCCTTAATTTCCGTGGAATAAGTATCCTTCATCTGAATAATAAATCCGATCCCGAGAGAGTGAAGAATACAGTCATCTTCAATGCTTTTGTTATCTGCCAGGTATTAAAGATACTAACTTCTCTGTATATAACAAAAAAAAAAATTGGGTGCAGTAGAAAACAAATTGATCATTATATTTGTTAGATCTTCAACGAGTTCAATGCACGGAAGCCAGATGAAATAAACATTTTCCGAGGAGTTCTCGGGAATCACCTTTTTGTCGGCATCATCTGTATCACCATTGTGCTCCAGGTACTTGCTTTTCTTCACCTGTTTCTTCAAAGCAAATGCAGTCACTCTTTGATTTTGTACATGTGAGACAGATATATAATTTATTGCTTATTCTTAACTGTTTAATAGATCGTCATTGTTGAGTTCCTTGGGACATTTGCCTCAACGACTAAGCTTGATTGGGAGATGTGGCTCATTTCGATTGGAATCGGTTTCATCAGGTTTATCTTGAAACTTTTGTCATCAAAGAGTTTTGATTAGGTGATAACGAGAACTAGTAAATGTGTTCTTCAAAAACTTACCATATAGATTCTGTTTTATTATTTAACCAGTTGGCCTTTGGCGGTGATCGGAAAATGCATACCGGTTCCTGAAACTCCGGTCAGCCAATACTTTAGAATAAACCGGTGGAGAAGGAACTCATCAGGTAACTAAAGTTGCCTTTCCTCTATAACCAACCAATCAAACACATCTAAAGCTACGAACGTTACTTAATCTCTCAATGTTGTGTTGATTTTCAGGTTAATATTTAGTTTGAAAAGAGAAAACAGTAAAATACCAAAGTGGCTTCAGTAGTTTTGTAACTTGTGAATACACTTTTCTATTACTTTTATCTCTCTCTTAGTAGTTACGCAGACGGCTTCTTCGTTTTTAATACATAACAAGATGATAAAACATACGTATCTTTGTTGTCTTGAACAAAACAGGAATTTTTGTTTACCTGTTTTTTTCTTTCACTGAAAGATATTCGGAAGAATACATTGAGAAATACAAAAGCTAGCGGAATAACAAGAAATTTCCGGAATACTAAACCCCCAAGAGGGAAGGTACAAGATACTAACATCAGAAACTGACAAAGAAAAAAACATGACCAAAGTGGAGTTTAGCTGTTTAAATGCATGTACATGTATGTTACAAGTAGGTATCTACAGTTTGAGATTATGATGCAGCAAACAATGGAAGTGGTGCATTGGTTTCTCCACAAGAGCATATCTTCCTTTGTCATAGGCCTGAGATTCGAGCCCCCTTTGAACGCTCTCGCACAATACAACATCTTCCATCTGATTCACCATATATTTATACATTCCATAAACTCATGTCTCTCTAAAACAGCATCAGTTTCGGTGTAATGAGATCATTCATTCACGTACCTGGACTCTATTGCTTTCTTCCAGACTTCTCTTGATGAAAGCTTTGTCATCCTAAACGCCAAAAATAAGATTTTTAAAATACAGGGCCTGGTTATATAGGTTTATGTTGTCAGGTTGTTGTACCTTTAAAGAAGAAGATTCAAGGAAATAGTCGAAGACAACTTTGCATCTCCTTGGTCCTAAAGGTATCACTAGATTCGTGTCCATCCAAGGTCCATACCTTGAGAAGATAATCCATGCAGATTGAGTCGAGTCAATTCTTTGGAAGATTGATCAAAACTAATTTAAGAAGCTGATTAATTGATAGATGTGTATTACCTATTTATCATGAAATTTGGGTATATGAAAGCATATAGAGCTTGAGATCCAAGCCTATCAAAACCGTCTTCTTTACCAGCCTTGGAACTACCTCCACATTCTTGGATACTAACTCTTTCAAATATCTGATATCATTAAACTGAAAGCTCATTGCAAACGGCAACCAACTAGACTAGAGTCAAGCCTAATTCGGATTCAGCAAAAAGAATATACCGTTGTAGAATAGGTTGCAAGATCGAGGCCTGACATCAAACCTTTATGTGCATAAGGCACATGATAGCCACCATCTAAGTAGTTATCACAAAAAACCTGCAGAAAATTTCCAGAGATCCATCATTGATATTTGGAGTTCTGTATTTCGAAAAGAGAATATAGTCAGACCAAGATTTCACCTTCCAATTACATTCAATGGTGTATTCGCGTCTGCATATGAAACTAAGCGGGGAGTCAACTCCACCTTGGCTTAACCTCTCCACAGAAGAACCGAGCCATTCTGATACCACTGATCCATCCATTTCATCTTCCACCTTTCTCGGTGTGTCTTTGGTCACTTTCAGGAGAACAAATGGTCCCCATACAGCCACTCTTAGAGGTTTAAGTCCCATTTCCTAGTTCCTCAAACAGTCAAGTATGTAAATTCAGATTCTCTCGATTGTTAAAAGAAAAAGTGAGAGACCACATGCTTATTGCATCAACAGGCCATACATTTAAAGAAAAGTTCTCTATCCCAGTCATCCTAGTAGCTTTTACAAGAGATCCAGTCAAGCTATACGTCCATCCCTGCCACAAAAAAATGAGATAACATGAGTCAAGGCAGTATTCACTCACCACATAACCAGTTTTGTTACGGTTTCAAGTCTGTTATGGAGCTTACATGATAAGGGCAGACGAAACAAGACTTTTTCCCAGTTCCAGATGCTAAGATAGAGGCATGGTGAGAGCATACATTATGGAAAGCATGAATCTCTCCATTATCATCTCTACACACCACAAACTCCACATCCCCAAGCCTGCACCAATGTTTTTATCTTTCTTTCAAATTCTCATTGAACAAGATATAGAAAAGAAGAGATTTGTTACAATGAGAAGTCACAAATTATAAATTAGATAGCAAAGATTAGAAGATGCAACAATCAATCTAAATGTATGTGGTTACTTACCTCCCGGTGAAAAAGTCTCTACTATCCTTAATCTGATCCGAGTATCCTGACAAAATCAACAAGAAATGTCAAAGTAAGGATCTTAGAGAAACGCTCAACACTCAAAAAGAGCTCACTGAGTGTGAATTCTTCCTTACCTACGGCTTGCCATCCTCCATAAAAGACCCGATCAAGCTCGAAACTGTAGAACTGAGGATCAGTGTACCACGAGCTCGGCGGAGTCGAAGCTCTTTCCAACGTAATTTCCGGATCAAACTCCGTCAAGAGCTTGCTGATGTCGGAAACGGCGAAGACTCTACTCAAAGAGCTCGAGCAGAGAAGTTTACTCCGACTAAACTGAGGATATGAAACACCAAATTCGCCATGAGAACTGAAGAATCCTCCAATGGATTTTGGCGTCAGATTTCGAAATTCCGGCACTGTCGCCGTAATCGTGATCGTCATCGTCATCATCACCGGTTGCTGTTTTCCATTCAACTGAGAGTAAGCAGAGTTCTACTCGAGTGACAAGTGGCATCTTGTCGATAATTTCTATTTTGACCCCACAAATTTCGATTTGTTAAATTTCATACTCTAATTATAAACGATAGTAAAAGCAATGAAATTTCACAATTTAAACCGGTCCGGAAATATATTTCTTTTTTGTAATGAGATTTAGTAACCAATAAATATATTTTCTGTGAGAATTTCATTATTTTTAGTTTTTTACAATGATAAAATCAAATTAAAATGTTGTGATTTTTTTTTCTGGACTTGTGAGTAATTTACGGGTAGCTAAACAATTTTTGATTAGGTATTAATTTTGTTAAAAAAATATTGGCAATGCATGAGTCTCTCTCCTTAATGAAATAATCACCTTTTATTACCTTAAATTTCCACCAAGGTTTCTCATCCATTCAACTTCCCTTAATGAGTCTCTGTATGTGTTGCCATTATAAGCACAAGAATCACTCATTTCATCATCGTCATCATCTTCTTCCATAAACTCATACAAACAAACATACACATATACATATACCTACACATATATAAACAATGATATGCGAAGATGATCATATGATGATGGACTTTAGGAAAGCTTTACCATCATCACTCATATCACCACCACCAAAGTCACCAACATACAACAATGATGAAGAGAGACTAGAGGTTGTGAATTTGAGTGGCATGGCTTTACAATCTCTTCCTAATCCTTCCCTCAATCTGGAAAATATTTGCAACCTTGATCTCTCCAACAACAATATCAAGGTTAAAACTTGTACACAAACTCATAGACATCAGATATGTGTCTATTCATACAGATAAACTATACGTTTCTAATGTTTTTGTTTACTTTGGGTTTGTTTGTGAATGATTACAGAAAGTACCTGAATCTCTAACAGCGAGATTATTGAATTTGGTAGCATTAGATATCCACTCAAACCAGATTAGAGCTCTTCCAAACTCCATTGGTTGTCTTTCTAAGCTCAAGATCCTTAATGTCTCTGGCAATTTTCTCATTTCCCTCCCCAAAACTATTCAACATTGCAGGTAACCCTTCAAAGATTCAAACTGTCAAATCTGAAATAAGACTTCTTACATCTGAAGATGATTGATTGCTCTGTTTTCTTTTGTTTTGGAATTTCCCAGGTCACTCGAAGAATTAGATGCCAACTTCAACGAGCTGATTAGATTACCAGACAACATAGGGTTAGAACTAATCAATCTGAGGAAGCTCTATGTCAACTCAAACAAGCTCATTAGCCTACCAAACTCTATCGTTTACCTCACTTCCCTGCGTGTTCTTGATGCTCGTCTCAATTGTCTTATGATCCTTCCTGAGGACCTTGAGAACCTCATCAACCTAGAGATCCTCAATGTCAGTCAGAACTTCCAGTACCTTTCTTCTCTGCCATCTTCTATCGGTCTTCTCATGAACCTTCTCGAGCTAGATATCAGCTACAACAAGATTACAGTGTTGCCTGAGTCAATTGGATGCATGAGGCGGCTGAGGAAGCTGAGTGCAGAGGGAAACCCGCTCGTGTCCCCACCCATTGAGGTTGTGGAGCAGAGCTTGCATGCAGTGAGAGAGTATCTGAGCCAGAAGATGAATGGTAGATTAGTGGACACCTCACCAAAGAAGAAGACATGGGGGTTCCGTAAGTTGGTTAAGTATGGAACATTCAATGGCAGATCAAGGGCTTGGACCAGGGAAGAGAGAGACGGTCTCCTCATGCCTGAGTACCGTCCCATTGATATCTTAACTTCAACCAGGTTTCCTGTGATGCTGTCACCTCGACGTCTCTTTTCTCCAAGAACCTATTTCAGCAGATAAATAGTAATGTACACATTACACACAATTTTGACACTATCAACCATTTACTAAATTCATCACTAAATGTATAAAGAATATGTATATACACAGCATTCAGATTATAAATTTCTTATTGTAAACATGTATTTGAAAATTATAAATAACAGCCTCTCCTTTCATAAGCTCTATTCTCATCCCCTTCTTCATACCATTCATACCCATAAATTGTTTTAAAAGACATGTGAAGCTTCCAAACAAAAGTCTCACTCTTTGGTTATCTAGAACTCAACAATAACGTACTCTCTTATCAATCATTTAGAAGAATCAATGATCTCAGTTTCCTTCCTTAGTTTACATGCCAGCTACGATGATTTTCGACCACACTCCTAAGTACGAGAGTAAATAACATCAGATAAGAGTGAATGGATATTGAATTTAGTTTCATCCTACTTCAGCTTGGATAACTAACTGCAGGAAAGAGTCAGTCATGTAACAAGATACAGAGTTAAAGAAAATTTCAGGCCTCGAAGAACTCAACTTCATAGGTTGCGTTGTTATGTAATGTTACAGAAAATTTCATCAAGGCAGAGATTGACAAAATGAAAGCAGCAAAGATGCAGACTTTTAAATAAGACTGTAGAGATGCTAACATTCATAGCCGAAATTTTCATTATCAAACAAGAAATACATAAGCTTAGAAACACACACAAAAAGGGCACATTTTTTTTCTAAAGATGGATATTAAAACCAATGATCCACTTACAGAGTTAAGTAAATTGATCTAAAAACTAATGGAGATAACCAGGGATCTTGATGCGAATGAAAAGCATACTCATGACATAAGCGATCACAATGGAAGTGATTCCAGCTGTAGCATAAGATGTTTTGACACTCTTAGCTCGATTCTTATCCAATGCCAGATCCAGCATTATGATTCCAACCCCACCGAGCACGAACATGAAACCCGAAGAAAGACCTTCAATAATGTATTGTCCATTAACCCGACCCGACATGAACACGACGGGGCGTACAGTCCCGGTGTTAGGATCCTGAGTCGAACCGATACCTGGAGGCTCGACAATCACGTCGTAAACGAAACCGGAGACGACGAGGAAGTATGTGAGGAGAAGCAGCGCAAAAATAGTCATCGGAGACGGGAGCGTGAACGAAGGGACCTTGAGACGAAGACACGGTGGCCGGAGGAAGGAGAAAGGGACGATCCGGAGTATGTGGAAGATCGGATCGATTGAGGATTCATCAGACATGGCGGAGCCGGTGGCTAGGTTTTGTGAATCGGATCTCGGAGCCATTTTCCTCGGATCCTCAGAGTTAACTCTTCTCTCTCTCTAGTATCATGTAAAGAAAAACTAGATTTCAGAGTTAGTTGTTTGGAAACTAGGATATTTTTATCCGTCAAACGGATAATATCTTCGTTTGACCTGTTTCCTGAAAGTAAACCCGCACGTTCTGCCGTTTATAGAGAAAAATACTGAAATTAAACGACGTGTAGTTTTCCTCTGAATCTTGAAGGAGTTTTTATTTGAAAGGCTTTCTTCTTTCTCTGTATTGGTGTTGTCAAAGCCTGAGACTTGGATTCGATTAAGTTGTGTGTTCTGTCGATTTTTGTATTACAAGTTTTTGATTTTGCTTAGAAGCTATAGCGGCAATGAGCAAGAGACCTCCGCCTGATCCGGTGGCTGTGCTTAGAGGGCACCGTCACTCGGTGATGGACGTTTCGTTCCACCCATCAAAATCTCTGCTTTTCACTGGGTATATTAAATTAGTCTATCTTGCTTCTGAAGAGTTCAAATCCTGTATCGTTTTTATTTATGATAGTTTGGTGCAAAATTGAAGCTTTGTTTCTCCAGTTCAGGTGATGGAGAGTTGAGGATTTGGGATACCAATCAGCATCGCACAGTTTCTTCTGCTTGGTTTGTGATTTTGATTTTTCAAGTCTTTAATTTTTATTTTCTTGATGAAGTAGCATTCATTGTTTCTTTTTTGGATTTGTAGGGCTCACAGTAGAGCACATGGAGTTTTAGCTGTCGCAGGTAGTCCCTGGTTAGGAGAGAACAAGATTATCAGGTAAAAACGTGATTATTATAATCACTCTATTTCCTTAAAACCTAAATGTTTTCCATTCTATGCTTATAGCCAAGGCAGAGATGGATCTGTTAAGTGTTGGAATATTGAAGATGGTGGTCTATCGAGGTGAATATGATTTTCCCGTCATTTAGCTGTTTATGCATTCGTTTGCTCTTAAAATATAACCAATATGTCTCGTGACATGCTTTGCAGAGACCCAGTACTAAAACTCAATACAAGCGCCTATCATTTTTGCAAGTTCTCTCTTGTTAAGAAGCCTACGACTTCTCTGAAAGAAGCTGAATGTCACTCAGAGAATTGTGATGAGCAGGATTCTACAGACACACGCAATGTTAAATATACAAATAAGAGTGAAGGGTCTGTGGACTATTCTGGTTTGCTCCAGGGTATGATCTACTTGTGTTGTCCATAAGCTTTGTGTTATGATCATTGGTTGTGGAATGAATTAATACTGTTCGTTTTGTAAACGTTGAAATGTAAGATCATAGGTTGCTCTCTATTTACCTGAAGAAGGTTTCCTATTTTTTCCCAATTTTTTTGATGTAGCAAAACTAAATGTTTATCTTCTTATTGTCCATACCAAAGATTTACTAAGAATTTGACAATAACAGATGGAGATCATGCCGAAGGTATCACTTACGTAGCAGTAGCAGGGGAGCAACCTAATGAGGTGACTAAAAGTTCATATAACTTTTTGTTTTAAACAACAATTTCTGTCGCTTTTTTTTTTGGGTTTCAGTTTCCTGTTTTCCTTCTCCTCATTTGGTCTAATCCGTAAAGATAGAGGTATGGGACCTTAATACCGGAGACAAGATCATGCAGCTTCCTCAAGCTAGCCCTGATGGATCCCCCAATGCTTCAACCAAAGAAAAAGGTACGGTCAATAGGTCATATTGTTCATTCCATGAGATCCTTAATATGTATGTTTATTGTATAAATTGATTCCCATCAATAAAATTCTACAATTTTAGTACGCCTTCATCAGTTGACCTTTGAACTTTGCTTAAATTACTCTCATCAAGGTGGTGAATTTGGTCATCTGCAGGCATGTGTATGGCTGTTCAATTATTTTGCCCTCCTGAATCACAGGGTTTCTTACATGTCTTAGCTGGGTATGCTCACCTTCCAACACTGTTTTCTTTTAATTAAGAAAGACAATGCCATAAACTATTTGCACTTTCTTTAATGATTGTGAATGGGTAATTCCAAACTTGTGCAGTTATGAGGATGGCTCAATTCTACTTTGGGATCTACGCAATGCTAAGATTCCTCTCACAAGTGTGAAGTTTCATTCGGAGCCAGGTCTTGTTCCCATCCTCCGTATTCAGATTTTCTTATATTATTGATCCTGCTCCTTGTATTTTCCACATTATTTATTTTAAGTTCTTTGTGCAGTTTTAAGTCTTTGTGTTGCATCATCATGTGATGGAGGTATCTCAGGAGGGGCAGATGACAAAATTGTGATGTTTAATCTCAACCATTCAACAGTAAGTTTTGACATCTGCCATGTGATCAATCGTTTGTACAGCTATATAGTCTGATACCAATTCCTTGAGTTTTGTTATATGTTTTAAGGGTTCTTGTACAATGAGGAAAGAGATAATTCTGGAAAGGCCTGGTGTATCCGGCACCTCAATCCGACCAGATGGAAAAATTGCAGTCACGGCTGGTTGGGACCACAGGTTAGCATCCACATGCTCAGTTCTGATTGTCTTAGTTTGATTGCAAAAATAGTTCTTAGCTTGAAAATGCATATGAAATCCTTCTTATCTTTTCTCAAAAAGCTTTCTAACAATCATTCCAGTGCTTTTACCAATAACTAGAAGATATAAATGCTTGTTCTATATTTAAAAAAACGCATTTTTATGTTTGTTACATAATTGGAAAATAGAGTAAGGGTCTACAATTACCGCAAAGGAAATGCTCTAGCGATACTAAAGTACCATTCTGCAACGGTATGTGAATCTTTCTCAGACTTTGTATTCTCTTCCCAACAATTAAGAGACGAAGTGTTTCAGAATTTTTTGTATTTGTTTGTAGTGCAACGCTGTGTCTTACTCCCCAGACTGTGAGCTGATGGCTTCTGCGTCTGAAGATGCAACTGTTGCTCTCTGGAAACTCTATCCTCCTACATAAAATCTATCTGATGTATATGGTTCGGTTTGATTTTTTTACCTTAAATCTTTTGAATTCATAGATATGTAGTGTCATCATCATCAAAATGAACAAATGAATAGTTTATAGAGGGGCTTTATCATGGTTTGTTTTGGACTTTTGGTCCATATTGGTAAACTTGATTTGTTCAAATTGGCACGTTCTGCTGCTTCTGAGAAAAGAAACAATCAAAACGACGCGTAGTTTGCATCTAGATAGCAGATCCGGCAAGGCATTCTACGTGGAGTACATTTCACGAAAATTAATATTGCACCAAATTAAACCGACTCATAACATCTATCTGATGAAGGGGACCTAACGCAAACAATACGATTTCGATTTCTCGAGCTCTGGATCTTCCGATTTTCGCGCAATAGAATCTGATTTTGGCGTCGTTCTACTATTTTCTATATCGATTCCGACCGATTCCCATTGATCTTGAGCCGGCAGCTGTGTTAATGGCGTACGTAGACCATGCGTTCTCGATAACAGATGAGGACATTATGATTGAAAGTTCATATACCGTCAATAATCGACCGCCGGTGAAGGAGATCGCACTAGCGGTGTCTCTACTCGTTTTCGGAACCTTAGGTATTGTCTCCGGCTTCTTCATGGCGTATAATCGAGTTGGCGGTGATCGAGGCCACGGTGCGAATTCATATTTATCTTACTAGTTCTTTCGTGCGCTCCATGATTTTAATCCAATCTGAAGTGTAGAAACTGGCTACTTTGTATGCTTATGTTCCTCTGATTATGTGCAGGTTAATAAGTTCCTTAAACGGAATGTATGTAATGTTAGGCATAAGATAGATCAACTGAATGTATTGGTGTTAGATATAAGGTAATTCAGTTGTATGATTTAAGCAATAATCGATTTCAGCTAGATTGTTTCAGGAAACTTATAGATTTTAAGGAAATTATATCAGGATGTAGGTGATTAAGCTGAGGAAACAGCCTATGTTAGCTATGGTGGTGTGTATTTTGCTTTCAGTTTGGTCTTCTACTCTCTTCTGCATCTTTCAATCGGCATGTGATTTGATTTTAATCTTAGAATATGTACATATATCACAATGCTAAACTCATCTTTTTCTGCGAGATGAAAGGGGGTGGATTTTCATTGAAGTCACATCATATTTCTTAAACCTTTGCTTGTAACATAGAAGCTATCTCTTTTTCTTCCGATGGCCTTTAACTCTGGAAGGTCATTATAATGCATTTCCACTCATCTCCTATGCAAAGCAAAAGCATAGTGCCTGCATCATCATACTTGAAACTTGATTCCATTTGGTTTTTGTTACCTGTTCTCAATATTGCCAAAACTTGTTCTAATGATTCCTACTTTTTCATTTGTGATTGGTAAATGAGCTCGCATAATAATGATTCATTTTCTATTTCTGGTGAAAGCAGGGATCTTCTTCATTGTCCTCGGGTGTCTTCTGTTCATTCCCGGGTTTTACTATACACGAATTGCATATTACGCTTACAAAGGATACAAAGGTTTCTCCTTCTCAAACATACCTCCTGTTTAGTCCCCTCTCGAATCTCTCCTGCTCAGATGTATAGACGATGTTTCATTGCTGTAAGCAAATGACTTCACTTGTGTAGTATTTTAGGAGTTGAGTTGTGTCCCTTCTTGCTTTCTCCTTCCTCTTTCCACATTTAGTCTGATATTCATAAATATCTATCTATATTTATGTATTCCTATCTATCGAAAAGATTTCCTATTCGAACCAAGTAATTAATAATCATAAATATCTATCTATCTATACCCACTAGTTGCTACTTTTCGGTCTTTGGTCAAATCAAATGTATCTGCCTTATAATATGTACTTTATCAACTTAGTTCTAAAACGTGACAAATATGAAAAATTCCCATTTGGATATTATATTATTAATTCATGGGTCCCAAACATTGCTGCGTCACAGAATCTGTTAAGAAGAAACCTAAAAACATAAATATCCGGTTTAACAACATTTCCGGTTTATCTGAATTTTGTTTTCTCTACTTCTGTGTCCCCTCTAAATCCTCAGCCGCATCTCACTTCTCATTCTCTCTTCCTATCTCTAGAAAAATGGCTTCCTCTTGTTTCTTCAATCCCTCTGTATCTTCTCTCAACCCTAAACAAGACTCAATCCGTCGCCATCACTTCACTTCCGTCCTCCTTCATCGTCCCGTCGTCGTCTCCTGCACCTCCTCTGCGAAAACGACAGATGAAAGTACCCCGATCGACACAGCTGTCAAGCCTCCCCACCGTACCGAAGATAACATTCGAGATGAGGCTCGTCGCAACCGTTCAGCTATTAAGAATTCGTTTTCAGCTAACTACGTTCCGTTCAATGCGGCTCCTGGATCCACCGAGTCTTACTCTCTCGACGAGATCGTCTACCGTAGCCGCTCTGGTGGCTTGCTTGATGTCAAACACGATATGGATGCTTTGAAGAAATTCGATGGTGCGTATTGGCGAGATCTCTTTGATTCGCGAGTCGGTAAAAGCACATGGCCTTATGGATCGGGGGTTTGGTCGAAGAAAGAGTGGGTTCTTCCTGAGATCGATGACGACGACATCATTTCGGCCTTCGAAGGAAACTCTAATCTGTTTTGGGCGGAGAGATTCGGCAAAAAGTTTCTAGGAATGAACGACTTGTGGGTGAAACACTGTGGGATTAGTCATACCGGAAGTTTCAAGGATCTTGGGATGACTGTTTTGGTCAGCCAAGTTAATCGCCTGAGAAAGATGAATAAACCTGTGGTCGGTGTCGGATGTGCTTCCACCGGAGATACCTCTGCTGCTTTATCTGCTTACTGCGCCTCCGCTGGAATCCCATCAATCGTGTTCTTACCGGCGAACAAGATCTCAATGGCTCAGCTGGTTCAGCCTATAGCTAATGGTGCGTTTGTTCTCAGTATTGACACTGATTTTGATGGGTGCATGAAGTTGATTAGAGAGATAACTTCGGAATTACCGATTTACTTGGCGAATTCGTTGAACAGTTTAAGATTAGAAGGGCAGAAAACTGCAGCCATTGAGATTCTGCAGCAGTTTGACTGGCAAGTTCCAGATTGGGTGATTGTTCCTGGAGGCAATCTCGGAAACATATATGCTTTTTACAAAGGTTTCAAGATGTGTCAAGAATTGGGACTTGTCGATAGGATCCCGAGAATGGTCTGTGCACAAGCAGCTAATGCTAATCCTCTTTACCTGCATTACAAGTCTGGTTGGAAGGACTTCAAGCCCATGACTGCTAGTACTACTTTCGCCTCTGCCATTCAGATTGGTGACCCAGTCTCCATCGACAGAGCTGTCTATGCTCTCAAGAAGTGTAACGGTATTGTAGAAGAAGCGACGGAGGAAGAGCTGATGGATGCGATGGCTCAAGCAGATTCGACTGGAATGTTTATCTGTCCACATACAGGTGTAGCTCTCACCGCATTGTTCAAACTGAGGAATCAAGGAGTGATTGCACCAACTGACCGAACTGTGGTTGTGAGTACTGCTCATGGGTTGAAGTTCACTCAGTCTAAGATAGATTATCACTCAAAAGCTATCCCTGACATGGCTTGTAGATGGGCCAATCCTCCTGTTGAAGTGAAAGCAGATTTCGGAGCTGTCATGGATGTTCTCAAGACGTACTTAGGAGGTCAAACGTTTAAGTCATAAGAAGCAGACCATAATCTATAGCTACTGTCTTTTTTTTAACAAACTTTTAGACGTTTCTTTGTGTACTACACTTCAACTGTCATCTTTATCTGTTTCTCAGTTTCCCAATAAGTTTTAAACGCAAAAGTTTGAAGTTATAATAAGATGTTGCCGTTCAAACTCTTATACCAGCAAAAACCTGTTGCAGATTACAATGTTACAACTAGTGTTTACATAGAATCCTGGAAAACTAGATGGGTCCTGGAATATGCATAAAAATGAAATATGATTGTTCATGAGTAATCATAGAGTGATATACTCTTGTCGTCAGAGACACTGGCGAGTCGACCTGCCCGGAGACCTGTTCCACCTGGTGGTCTAAACGCCACAGACCAAACCTGGTCATTGTGATTGCTCATTGTCTGAATCGCAGCTCTCATCTTGAGATCCCATAGCCTCACAGTTCTATCACTCGATCCGGTTGCTATGGCTCCACCATCTGGGCTAGCATCAACGCTCAGTACCCAACTAGTGTGGCCGGACATGGACCCCAACATTGTTTTCCCTTCTGCATCGTGCATGTTCACATGTCCATCATCTGATCCGGAAAAGAGGACCCTTGGGTCTACAGGTGAGAACACAAGGGACCTTACAGGCATATTGTGACCTTCTAACTCGTGAAGAAGCTTTGAGCGTTCAACATCAAAAACACAGATCGTGCCGTCCATTGAACCACAAGCCAGCCGTTTCCCGTTAGGAGACCAAGCCACCGAGAGTACAAATTTCTTGCTGTTGGTTTTATCAGAAGGTTTTGGTGCTTCTGGACGTGGGATTGATAGAGTTGATACTAATGTCCAGCTTGCAGTGTCCCAAAGCTTGACCGAGGCACTACTTCCACCTGCCACAGCAAGGATTGTACCCTTGGAAAATGTAAATGAATATTTTAGCACTGTGCAGCAAAGCATAATTCTAAAGAGAACCTTTTTAATCATAAAAAACAGCTTAGAAGTAACTAAAAAGGTACACAGCGAACTAGTCCCTAAGCAGCAGATTGATATCCTGACAATAAGTTATTTATAGACTCGAACGATAGGTTACTAAGCTGCTCAGAAACGGCATGACCACGACAATTAAGTGGATCAAAGAGTTACTGAGAAAGATCATTTCAATAACATAGGAAAGATGTGACATGATCTCCAGTTTGATTCACGTTGATATAGTGATCCATTTCATCTGACAGCTAATAAAGTTAAACAATTCACCAAAGCACCTAGATGTGGAACCACATTCGGCGAAGAACCTTGAAACCTGATCAGATCTCTATTACTAATTTATCGTTTGCGTTGTCACTGAAAACAAAATCACGACTGATACAGAAAACAACGACAAGTAATAATTGACCAAATCAAGATGTTTCAACAAAGCACCTATAAACAATTATTATGCTACTATGATCGTAAGTCAATATGAGAATCAGAAGTTGATGTGGACCGAATTCAGACTACAGTATATGTCACTCAAGTACCTAACTAATCCGAGCTACAGAATCAATGCTCAGCAACTTCATATCTATAGTTTTTAAGCATTATTGTATATAGATCAGGAGAAGAATTAAATTCCAGAAGAAACCCAAATCCTTCATAACCCTCGAACTGGAGACAAGATAATTGAGTCATTCAGTTACCTTAGGTTCAAATTGCATCCCCCAAACCTCAGAAGGAGGAGCTTCCAAAACAGCAATAGTATTATTAGTATCAACATCGAAGACACGAACAAAGCTGTCAAGCGAAGAAGATGCTGCAATGATCCCAGAAGGATGAGCCGCAACAGCTGCTACTCCCAATGAGTGTCCAGTATTGGTTCGCACAAGATCCAGCTCGTCCGGTCGCCATAACTTCACTGTCTCGTCAAGAGATCCAGTCAGAAGCAACGCCGGTCGAGATTCCGTCGCCGGAACCCAAGTCGCCGCCCAGACGGAATCTTCATGTGCATTCTCGATCGATTTCAGACCTGCGAGTTTCATCCTTCTTTTAGGTTTTCTTAACTGTTTTCCAAGTGAACAAAAGGAAGCAAAATGAAGCCTGAATTTGAAACAGCGATTCTGATTCTCGTTATTACTTAGAAAATAGAAAGCTGTGTCGTTTTGTGTAGTTCGAAACAATAGACTACTTAAACGTCGTGCCGTTTTTCTTGTTGATTACTGAAGGCCCATTAATATCAAAAGAGGCCCATTACTTTCTTATTCCCAATCTGTCACCGGCGTCAGCTAATAGCACTGTTTTGGGGAGAAGAACTCTCGAGAACCGCCACGTTTCAATGGTCCTACTACGACATCTTTCTTCTGCTTCTTCTCTGTCTTCGTGATATCTCTGCCATCTAATTTTAGTCAATTCTGATTGTTTATTGCTCTCTCTATCTGTTTGGATTTCCCGGGGAAAAATGGGTGAAGAAGCTCGAGCTTTAGAGTTGGAGAATAGCGAAGAGAACACGACGAGACGAAGCCATCTCGATCATTTCTTGATGGTCGATTTATATCCGCTTAACAGCTACTACTTCGGTTCGCGAGACGCTCTTCGTGTCAAGGACGAGATCATCTCTGATCGAGTCGTGAGATTAAAATCCAAGTAATTCCAATTTTTTCTTTTCTTTTCGTTGAATTCTGACTTTTATCATCTAGCTATGATTTTCCTAATTTGCGTCTTTTGAAGTTACGCTGCTCATGGATTGAGAACTTGCGTTGAAGCTGTCCTTCTGGTAAATTTTATAGTTGATAGCAAAATTAGGGAACTGTAAAGAATTACAGAGAAATTTGGTTACAATGGATTGATTAACATCTACTGTTGGGAGATATCAGGTTGAGTTATTCAAGCATCCTCATGTTTTGCTTCTTCAATATAGAAACTCCATCTTCAAGCTTCCTGGTGGTCGTTTGAGACTTGGAGAATCAGGTTTACTTTACTCTACCTTGTGCGTAAATTCTCTTTCTCAAGTCTCCATACTAATCTCAGGTTTATTCTCAACATATTAGATATTGAAGGTCTAAAACGGAAACTAGCATCAAAGCTTTTGATCAACGAAAATGCCTCTGTTACGGGCTTTGAGGTAGGAACTATGGATTCTTGTCTTTAGGGTTTTGTTCTGATTTTTGCTATAGCTGAAGAATGGTTTCTCTAATTACAAAATTTCTGTAGATACGAGAATGTATTGGAATGTGGTGGAGACCTAACTTTGAGACTTTGATGTATCCTTTCTTGCCACCTAATGTGAAACACCCAAAGGTTAGTTAGTTCCATGGTAATAAAGTCGAGACTTTTGAGGATTTGTGCATATACTTAAAGCTCTTCTTTTTCCTCATATTTTTGTATAGGAATGCACAAAGCTTTATCTTGTGAAATTACCCATAAATCAACAGTTTGTCGTGCCTAAAAACTTCAAACTCCTCGCTGTTCCATTGTGCCAACTCCATGAAAATGAAAAGGTATGTAGTATTCAACTTCCGGTTCCTTTACCTCATTGTGAACTCTGAATTGGTATTCCTGGTAAAGCTGATAGAATCAGTCCAACGAGCTGCCTTTTGTCTTCCACTGTATTTAATACTGTGGTATGCATCATCAAAATGATATTTCATGTATGTACTGCAGACTTATGGGCCGATCATATCGCAAATTCCCAAGCTTCTTTCGAAATTCTCCTTCAACATGATGGAAACTTGAAGAAACCTCGCTAGCATTGCCTCTTGTAGCTCTTGCCTCCTGATCTTGAAATATGTGATACAGTAATATTTTTGGTCACCCTATAATGTATATAGGGATGTAACAACTTCTGCCTTGTAATATATACAATGCTAAAGAAAATCATGTTTTTGTAAGCTGGAGAGTAAATAGTATGTAATTGATAGACAGAATAACTTTATTCGAGACGAATATTCTTTCTGTATAATTATTTTGCAACTGTAATTGAACTTTACACATGTAAAAGTAATAAATATGTCTGCTTTTTGTTTGTAATTTCTTATAAATTAAGGTATAAGAGATAGTACGTTTTGCCAATCTTTGTTTTAGCCCTCGGCATAACTATGGATGGGAAATCACGTGTACGTAATAGTTAGTTTTAGTTTGAGAAGTAAAAACTTCTTGTACGAAATGTAGTTTGGAAATACGAGTACTATAAAAATTAAGAATATTATTATAAATTATATAATCAATATAAAAAAATTATAAAAATATATTAATGTTCAATTCAAAAAACAAAATTGTAGTGTTAGAATTTGTAATTAAAAGACCAATATTACCATTTTTTATTTGAAATAATAGTATATACACATTGAATAGTTTGTATTTATTGTAAAATTGTAAAAATTTAAGTCAAATATTTATATGGACTTTTTTAATTATTTGAAACATATCTAATTTTTGAATTCAATATATTTTAACGTTTTGTTAATGTAAACAATTTTCTAAACTCATTTCCGATCTTTTTCCTCTAGAAAAGTTTATGAATTATGGAACGAGAGCGGAACGGAACAGGATGGAGTCCCGATATCCTCAGGGGGATAAAGAATTGTTGAATAAACCGGTTTATGTCTGGTTAAAGTGTCGATTTAAACTTTCGGTTAAAGAAAACCGGGGAGAAACTAGTAAATGGGAAGTCATGCAAGTCGTTGGTCAACGTCGTGAGCATATGTTAGACTGAAATTTATTAAGAGCTGTTTCTTTCTCATCTCTTTGCTGACTAGTTTACATGTTTTTATTTATTATTATGCATACATAAAAAGTGTTTTTATTCATATATATAAAATGACTGACTCGAGAGACCACAGAAAGAACCAAGGAGACGATGAAGAAAGGTGGATTTAGCAATAATCTCAAGCTCTCAATTCCAGTTGCTGGCGAGCAATCTATCACCAAGTTCCTGTAATCTATTTCGATTTTTATTCTCGTTGGATCTATGGGTTTTTTGTTGGGAAAATGTCTCTCGTTTGTTTACTTAGGGTTTGTCTTCTCTTCCTAGGACGCAGAGTGGTACTTTTAAGGATGGAGATCTACGAGTTAATAAGGATGGAGTTCGAATCATCTCTCAATCCGAGCCTGAAGTTGTGAGTCTTCTTCTCTCCGTTATTTTTGTTCTGGGTGTTTTAGTTAGGTGGAATGTATGAACTGTAAATGCGGTTTGTGGATCTGACCATAATTGGAAACTTTATTTTTGTAGTTTTAGATAGAGATTTCAGGAATTCACACATTATAAGATCACTGTTTGTAAGCTGTTTCGTTGCAATTGTGTTTCAGCTGTCTCCAATTAAGCCAGCTGATGATCAGCTGAGCTTATCGGATTTGGATATGGTTAAAGTCATTGGAAAAGGAAGCAGTGGTGTTGTACAATTGGTTCAACACAAATGGACCGGCCAATTTTTTGCGTTGAAGGTAACTCATAACTCTACGATTATGCATTATCTAAAGTTGTTTAGATTTCTTTCTGTGATATTTTCCTTTGACTGTTGCTGCTATATGAACAGGTTATTCAACTAAATATCGATGAAGCAATTCGCAAGGCAATTGCGCAAGAGCTGAAAATAAATCAGTCATCACAATGTCCATATCTTGTTACCTCATATCAATCATTTTATGACAATGGCGCAATTTCACTTATCTTGGAGTACATGGACGGTGGATCTCTAGCAGACTTTCTCAAATCAGTTAAAGCCATCCCTGAGTCCTATCTTTCTGCCATCTTTAGACAAGTAAGAAACAGTGGAAACAGAAGGAACAATACTTTCTGTATTGTTTGATTAATGTGATATCTTGAATATGATAATATAGGTGCTTCAAGGACTGATCTATCTTCATCACGATAGGCATATCATCCACCGTGACTTGAAACCATCTAATTTGTTGATCAATCACAGAGGAGAAGTCAAAATCACTGACTTTGGTGTGAGTACCGTTATGGCAAACACTGCAGGGTTAGCAAACACATTTGTTGGGACTTACAATTATATGTCTGTAAGTATCTCTTTTTGTGCTGAGCATTTTCTAAGTTGAAACTCTTTTGAGTGTTGTTATAAGGATTCCAATATACAAAATTTTGTTTTTACAGCCAGAGAGAATCGTTGGAAATAAATACGGTAATAAAAGTGATATATGGAGCTTGGGTTTAGTTGTGCTTGAATGTGCAACAGGAAAATTCCCATATGCACCTCCGGGTCAAGAAAAAACATGGACCAGTGTTTTCGAGTTAATGGAAGCCATTGTTGACCAACCACCACCCCCACTTCCTGAGAATTTCTCCACAGAGTTATCTTCATTCATATCCACATGGTAATCTCTCACACACACTTATAAAACTTGCTCTTTTACAGGAATTACGTACTAACTTATAGTCCACACTCTCTTTCAGTCTACAAAAGGACCCGAACAGTCGAAGCTCTGCAAAGGAACTAATGGTTTGTCTATATCATTACTTTAACATCTTTTTTCCATTCAAAAATTAAATGTTATATTCATCCTCCGGGTCCAAACTGTATTCAGGATCATCCTTTCTTGAACAAATACAACAACTCGGGGATCAATCTCGCTTCCTACTTCACGGATGTAGGATCGCCACTTGCAACACTAGGGAATCTGTCTGGTACGTTCACCGTATAAACTACAAGGAGACATAGTAGTGTGTATCCTCATTTGGTTACTATTATTACCTCAGATTTCTTCTTTTAACTTTCCACTCGAAACATGATCTTAATTATATATTTTAGATATATATGTATGTGTTGTATTTCAAGATTATAGATATAAAAGCAACATAAAGAGTGTTTTGTTACAATTTTTCACTTGGAACTCATATTTTGTGATACATTGGATTGGAAAATCTTAATGGAGAAAAGAAGATTCATCTCTAGTGTTTTTTTACGTTCTTCTCGAATATATGTTTCACTTGGACAGCAGAGACAAATGAATATAAAAACATACCTCGAATACTTTTGGGAGTGGATATATTAGTATATCTGTCAGCTAATAAACTGATTTGTCTTATTATACAAATATAAAATGAGAAGTAATGCATATGTTTACTATTACCAAAGAAAAGAAAAATCAGTTGGTGGAGGCGGCGTCGAACGTGGGTACGAGACCTTTAGAAGCACACGAGAGAGTAGTGCTTAGCCATGTCATGCTAACTTACGCTCTCTAAAATGGAAAATCTTATTATTTTGAAAAATAGCATTTTCGTGCCAGGTTTGTCCACCTGCGGAAGCTTCAAATATTGGTTTTTGTGTGAAAGTTATATAGTCTTTCTCTTCTATCTAACGATTATGAATCGGCGCTACGATAAGCCACCGCCATTGTCAGTTTCTTCCAAAGGTAAGAAGAAGCATTTTGTCAATCACACTGCTCCCAATACCCCTGGAAATCACGAGAGACCTCTAACTAGTCCGACATTGTCAACGGCTCGTTCTCACGAACCGGTCTTCGATTCCGATGATAAGCTTAACTATGAGATCTTCTCTGTTCTCGAGAGCAGGTTTCTCTTTGGGTACGAAGACCCAAGGCTGCTATGGATTCCTCGGAGTCCATTACGTCCTGGTGATTCCGAAGCTGGACCTTCTCCAAGATCTCCGTTGACTCCAAACGGCGTCGTTCTCCCTGGAACACCGTCCAGGAGTTCGAGAGGAAGAATCTGTGTTTTGAGCATTGACGGTGGCGGGATGAGAGGTCTGTTGGCAGGAAAATCTCTAATCTATCTTGAACATATGCTGAAACAGAAATCCGGCGATCCAAACGCTCGAATCGCTGATTACTTCGATGTCGCCGCCGGATCAGGAGTCGGAGGTGTATTCGCGGCGATGATGTTCGCGACTAGAGACGGAAACCGCCCGATATTCAAAGCAGAGGATACTTGGAAATTCCTTGTAGAGAACGCCGATAATTTCTACAAATCAGGCGTCGGAGGAGGAGCAGGAGCAGCTATAAAACGGGTCATAAGATCCGGATCCGGATCCTCCTCCTCCTCTTCTTCTGTAACCGCCGCAACGGCAAAACTCGAAAAAGCCATGAAATCATCATTCGCCGATCTCACGCTTAAAGACACACTCAAACCAATCCTAATCTCTTGCTACGATCTCTCCAGCACAGCACCATTTCTATTCTCACGAGCCGACGCACTCGAGAGCGACAGTTTCGATTTCCGACTACGAGATATCTGCCGCGCCACGTGGGCCGAGCCGGGAACATTCGATCCGGTTCGTACGTGTTCGGTGGACGGAAAAACGCGGTGCGTTGCGGTGGGAGGAGGATTAGCAATGAGTAACCCGACGGCGGCGGCGATAACGCATGTTTTCCATAACAAACAAGAGTTTCCGGTGGTTAAAGGAGTGGAGGATCTGTTGGTGTTATCGCTTGGGACTGGTCAGCTTTTTGAAGTGAATTATGATTATGAACAAGTTAAGAATTGGCGGGTTAAGGAATGGGCTCGGCCCATGGCGAGGATTTCTGGTGATGGATCTGCTGAGTTTGTTGATCAGGCTGTTGCTATGGGCTTTGGGCCTTATCGGAGTAGTAACTACGTTCGCATTCAGGTTTACTTTCTATCAATAACGCGGTCTTAAATTTATCAAATCCTCGTTTCCAAATTGCGATTTAAATTAGTAGTGGCGATTAGAGCGTCCTTTGGTTTCTATTACTTTTGCGTCTGCGTTTACTTTCATTTTCTTATGTAAATAAAAATCATAAGAAAATAAATTGTGATGTTTTGACAAAAATAATAAAAATAAATAAATTGTGATGCAGCAGGCAAACGGATCGCGATTAGGAGCTTGTGGACCGAACGTGGATACGGATCCAAGAGCAGAGAATGTGAAGAAATTGACGGAAATTGCTGATGAGATGTTGAAGCAGAACAATGTGGAATCAGTTTTGTTCGGAAGCAAAAGGATCGGAGAAATGAGCAATTCAGAAAAGATAGAGTGGTTCGCAAGTGAGCTAGTGACTGAGCATCAGCGACGAAGTGTTAGAGTGTCTCCAACCGTAACACTAAAGCAAGCTGTGTCCAAAACAAATCGCAATGCTATAAACGCAACTCTCACTCTCATATCTAAAGAAAAATGAACATATATTCACACCAAAGGACTTGTTTTTGGTGCTTTCATTGGTCCTTTTCATTTTTTTTCTTTTTTGGCTTTGGCTTTGAGATTCTTTTCTTCTAAAAGGAGGAATTAGTATGCAGTATTAGAAGTCATTATTTTAGTTTGGTATTTGGGGATTTCCCTTGAATTTCATTGATTCTATTTGATATCTAAAATCCAAGTTAATCAATTTGTAAGAGTTCAATGAAATTGGGCGATTAACAAACAGTTTATTCTTTTATCTTTATGCTCCTGTGTCTTCTTCAACCTGTCTCACCTTTCGTACCTTAAGAAACTATATACTTACAGAGGGGACAAGTTGACAGTTTCATGCACTTAAAAGCTGAATTTTATTAAGGAACATAAAATGTGTATATACAGAGGCAATAATAATGGTCCTGAGGTTATGGAAGCTACAAAATGCCAAAGATAAAAGACCAAATTGGAAAAGGAAACTACCTGCCACTTATCTATATATATAACACTAGACAACATTACTTTTACTCATGTTTCTTTTCCCTCCTGAAGCTTTAATTACCGACCTATCTTAACCGCCGGAGCCAAATCCACCACCCAATTACCAATCAACAAAAACCATTTCACAATTGGCGTAACCGAACTGTAAAGAAGAGAAAGAGAGAAGCCTAAAGATGATGATGATGATGACGAAGAAAAAATATCTGTATCGCCTAATTATGCTGGAGCCAACCTGAACAACCCATTCTGGTGACTGGTAGTTATTCTTTCAGGGGACCAAAACTTTTGTTTCCATTTTTCCTGTATCTTTCTTTCTTCGCCGCTAATGGTATAACAAGCGGGACTATACAGAAATCAAAGTGACAGACAAGGAGTTTAAACCATCATGTTTAAGTCTGAAAGATCATCCATTGGTATTTGAAGTCCCAGGAGATCATCAGTATCTGGTAATGCATCGTCATCGATGTTTAACCATGAGCTTAGATCTCCTGCTTGTGTATCGAAATCATCTGGACCACCTAAACCGTCTGGTATCTGTAGGTGAGATAGATCAAGAGGCTCTGACTCATCCAGTGTCTCCAAGTTACTATATTCGCTGTTGTTGCTGTTAGTCGGTTTGGACATTGATGTTCTGCTTTGCTCCAAGATATTGACAGAAGAAGAAAACATTGGAGTCGTTTTTTGCCTTGGTTTTGTTTTTGATTTCCGTTCACCCTTGGCACTGGAAAGTGCAGGCCGACCGATCTTGTTAGTTCCTCCACCTCTTGACGAAGAAGCCTGTCCTTTTCCATCTCTGTCTCTCTCACTTCTCTTTCCTTTCGTACTGCTTGAAAGTGGTGCCCCACCCACATCGTCAAGCAGCAACTCTCTCTTCTTCATTCTATTTGACCACATTGTTTCATCGTGGTGTTCCCGTAAAGCATTTTCAGAAGAATTGGCATGATTTTCTGTGCTCTGCGTCGTTCGCAATGCCAAAGATGAGCTCGGTGGTGAACCCATGGGAGCTGCCAGAGAGAAAAGACAGAGTCGAATAAACAGGGAGTTTGAGAACTTGTAAACATAGTTCACAGTTCTATAAGTCAACAACAATTACATACTTGAAACTGATTGAATATCTTCCTTTCCAGTGTGGTTGTCCTCAATTAGCGTCAAACCGGCAACAAGGATATCCTTAAATGTGGACTCACTAAAGCAACTTTTACCTGTCTCTTCGAATTCACGACATCTTTCGAGAGTCCTTTTTACGAAAGCAAATGCAGCCTGCTTTGATATTTTGTTAGCCGAACTCTTTCCACTTGCAGAGTGATGACGCCGACTTGCCTGTAAAATAAAATCCATCTTAAGTTATCGAACATGAACTTGGAATATATCAGAAAAGTGAATCAGTAAAACCGTCAACAGGGGGCAAGCTGTAAAGTTAATCCAATCAGGGGAAAATATGAATTTACTTTGCTCTTTTCATATGCCATTTCGATGAGTTTTTCATAACCGAGCCGATCAAACTCCCTGTTTAAGTGAAAAATATCATAACAAAACGGTCAGATCACAGTCCAGATTAATTTAAGGCGTGGAAAAAGCGGAAGAAAAACAAATTCATACTTCTCCTGAAGTTCTTTCATTTCTAGGGCAGGCTTAAGTAGTCGATTCAACATCTCTTTCTTCTTAGAACCCTTATATTTTTTAAGATTGACAATATCAGAAAGTTAGTTATCTTTAGTAACACAGTTGAAGTTTTTGTCGAGTTAGAAGTACACATGAAAATGAACAAGATAATATCAAAAGCTACATAAAATCATAATGCGTCAACGTTATTGTTTCAAAATAAAAAAGATAAGAGCATGTGAGAAAACATACCACCTCGCAGATAGCCTCCTCTAACATTTTGATATCGCTAACGATTCCTTCATCATCCACGTTTGAAATGCTAGGCTGCAAGATAACACAACGAAAAACATAAATCTGTTAGGAAATTTAGCAATCGGAGTCAAAACCAATATCATCAGCAAGCAGCATTTTCGAGGTAACTGAACTCGTGAGGAATACATATACCATGGGTTCCAAGCATATTCCAATAGATTGAGCTTCCATATAAATCTTCTCATCTATCCCCAAAGTTTCATATTGAATATCTGAGAAATTGATGGACAAATGATCTGTAAATCTTCCATTGACATGGTGGGCTGAGCCATTAATAGAGACATCATGTTCTAGCTCATCAAATTCCAGTCTATCACTCCTATAACCATTGAACTCCACCATATGATTCAAAACACTGAATTCTAACTCGGCATCGGCTCCAAATCCATCAAATTGTAAATCGTCATTTACACTGATTGAGTCCTCTGAAATTAAAGCTGAAAGCAATCTCCGGTAAAGGGGCGCAGCTTTAGAATCCAATTCACTAGTTACATCTTCAGCAAATATTTCACGACTATTAAAGTCTGAAGATGTCCCGGCTGGTGTAGTACCAACGGAGGGGAGTTCTCCCTGAAAGAGAACATGATTATGACATTTATCTAAAGTGAGGAGTCAAACATATACTTTACAGGACGTAGAGCACTAGTAGTGTACACCGATTCAAGTAACTTGCATATGCATAGAAACATATACAAATTCTCTGTCACATTCTTCAGACTATGATGTTCGAATTCGTTACAATCTTTATCCTATCAAATACAGGAAAACCACTTACCTGCTGTTTAACGTAATTAATATGTGCATCAGATATATAGCAAAAATAGCGCTCCATTTGCTTCCAGAAAGAGCTAGGAAAATTCTGAGCTGCATTAAAGAAGCAAACCGATTATCTTAGGAAAATGTTTTGGAAAAAAAATAAAGATAAAGTTCTGGAACAGTTATTTACCAAAGTTGATAGCCGAGTTAACAGCAGCGAGTAGCTCTTCATGCCCATCATCTAAACCAACAAATATATCCAGAAATAAAAGAATAGGGGAAAGATAAAAATAACAAAATTCTGATCAGTTAAACTTATTTTACCTAGAAAATCTAGTGTTGTAGCATTTGTCGTTGTACTTTTCTGACGTTTGTAAGCCTTGCGGTCAGAGAGTTTCCTAGTAGGTGGACGACCTGTCCGGCTGCAGAGAGCATATGGAAAACTAGGAGATAAGCCTCATGATAGCCAAAACTTCTACACAAACCAGAAAGTAGAAAAAGGAAGTACTTAGAAATAGGATACCCTACCCTTCACTCTTGTCAGAACTATTCCTTGCACTGCAAAGTTGTTTTGCTGTTCCATGTTTCGTTACTGCCATTGGGTTGACAGACCTTGCGGAGGTAAAGCCACGGCCTGTCCTTCCTTGTCTCCTCACACCATCTGCAAGCTCTTCTCCAGAGACGAGCTTGTTTTTTCTCGATTGTAAACCAGAGATGGAGACTTTAGGAACAGAATGAGAAGTTTTACCATCGACCTGATTAGATTGTTTTCCCTTGTCTTTAGATTTGATCTCAGGGGGGCTATATTCTTCACTTCCTGATAAAGCTGTTGTAGACAAGCTATTTTCAGCTTTTAATTTCATTTGAGGAGAAGCTGCTGGTGAGCGTCTATGAAATCCAAAGCCTGTTTCACTACAACCAACATCTGATATGTTATCTGATGAAGGAACGTCATCATTGCTCGAAACAACGGGGACCAAATTTGTTCTCCTTGCAACACGGGATATTTTTTGTGGTCTTTGACTGGCCCATTGAGTGACAGGTGGTGATGAAGACTGATTTGATGTCATGCGTTTGCGATTGGGAACCCCAGACAACAATGGAGGTTTGTTTGTACAGCCAGAAATATCCCAATCACTTGGAGAAGGAGTGTTATGGACAACCGGTGAAAGTTTGGGTGGCAGCCCTGATCCTGATCTAGGACCACGAACTGAAGCATTTATTTTCAAGTTTGAAGTCGGACTTGAAGAATTGGACTCATCGTGAATATTTGACCTGCAGACAGTAAGAAGAATATTAATTCCATCTTGGAGCATTGAGGCTAGAAAAAATGTCAAATGTGATCTAGAGAAATATTTGACAGGTGTGGTTAAGATTGTAATTTTGTTGACAGTTGACACATACCTGCTGACAGCCCTGAAATTCACCCTCTCCTTATCCGAACCAATAGCTCTTTCTCTCTTCTCATTGTACACAAAATTGTGATCGGAATCTCTTGCAAGCAAGGAACGAGCTGCCAAGCCTGTCGTCTGAGAGAGGTTATCAGATCTTCCATATGGAATAGCACCATTCACTGCCCCATGCCTGCACAAGTAATTTAAACAGGAAGCATAAACCAAATTAGAAACCCAATAACCTTCATCCAGAAAAGGAGGCGAAATAAAGGATTGCGGAGAGAAGAGATTGTGTTTAAACAGACGAGAGCTAAACAAGGGAACTTCAGCATATTCTCAGCCAAACCTCAATTCCATGACCAAGCAAATGGATTAAAGCAATCTTCAAATAAAATTCATTGCTTTGATTAACTCCAGAACCAGTAAAAAAAATTGGGGTGATAAACGGAAGGCAATGTCATTCCATCTTTAACATAGTGAAGTTCTTGATAGCGTAAAGGCTTATCTATCCAATGTTTACTTCTATAAGAACTAGAATAATATTTAAAATAAGAAACAAATACCTATACATTTAATTTTATGAAATCATATATATAAATATATATACTCTCCTTATAAATTCCAAACAATGGATCTTTTAACCAATAAAATTTAAAAGTTATCATCTAATCGACTAACACAGTAGGTCATACCTTGATATGCTCGAGTCACCATTCAATCTCGACCGGGAATCACCAGCTGATTTTGGTATGCCGTGATTCATGTCCCTGTAACCATCGACAGCTTTATTTAGGGCCAAACTAGAAGGACCATCTGTTTTGATGCCAGATCGTTTTTTCCTCATTTTCGACTTTTCCCAACCATCAATACCAATAGAAGATCGATCTTCACCCTGAACTGCATTATGATTTGTCAGCCTCGTAGTATCTTTATCCCTGTCTACAACAGCTGATTGTCGAACAATAGCATTACTGCGAACATCCATCTGAATTCCATATAGCAAAATCAAAACATTTTAAATTCACACATTGATTAGTAAAAAGATATAAATCGATACAAGCTGCCAAATGCTTTGGAACTTAATTTGGATTCAAAATTAAGTTTTCAGAAGCACGATTACCTTGAATGAGAATTTCTGAATAAGTTACGACTAATACAAATTCGAGCTTTATCCTAAACTACCAAACCAAAGTTGTACCAAACACTGGTTTAAAAGGTCTGTTCAGTAAAATCATGAACCAATATATTTGGTGAAAAAGCTCCATAAGAATAATGCACTAAAGCCTGTCTTGTAAAACAAAAATCAGAAATTACCATGGAAGTACGTGTCCGCTTATTTAATGCACCACTTTTTGGTCGTTCGTCCAACTTTTGCTGGTCAAGCTCAAAACAACTAGGCAGAGTCTGACCTTGAATTCCCATTTTACCTAAACCTGGCCCTAAAGCCAACCGATCACCGGAGCGATCACTAGAAAATCCTTCTGTGCGAGACCTTTTCTTTGTAGGTACACTAGGAAAAAACTTGTTAAAAACAGAAGAAGCTTCATTGAAAATTTTCACACGCTCCCTGCAACAACAAATACTCAATTAGTTAAACAGAACTCCAAACGATTTCTATCAACTAATCATAATAAACTACCTGGCCTTCACATTGTTTTCTCGCAGACCAGCCTTTAGTCTTTTGATCTCTTCTGGTATGGGTGATGGAATTAACTTGCCTTTCAGCGGTGTGCTTGGGGATTCATCTCCTTGAGTCCCAAGAGCAATATTCACATGACGCTTAAAGTCACCTTGACGAATAGACTTGTGATCTGCGGCAACCACCTTAGGATCAAAACGCAAACACTGAAAAAAATTTGTTACATCGGTTCGTGCTATTGGTGAAGTGCTCCTCAACATGTTCGGGTGAGAAGATGAGACAGGATGTTCCATCGACTCGCGAAAGCTACTAGATCTTTCCATCTGTGCAGCTAAGTTGGACCTGTATAAAGGCCTCTCTGACCCACCAGAAGAATAATCAAACTTCCCAGGTGCTGACATTCCTTTAGCTTTAGATAGTCCACTGTTTTATTTATGAACACTATACACACAGTGGCACATGGCAAGCTTGTAGAGTTGCAGCACATAAATGCTAAATTCTCAGCTTTCGAAGCAATATGCGAAGGTCCACCTGCAAAGCAAGTCGAATCAGTAATATTGACGGTTCCCCAGAACAATTTACCCCGAAAATGCTTTGCAGGAAAGGACAAACAAATCAAAGATATTAGTGAGGAGACAGTATACATGAAAACATGCAAGATAAGGAACCATTTAATTTGAACTATCCAATTCTTCAAAAAGCGAGAAAAATATACAAATTCACATCTATACATATACAGTAGATCATAATTTGGTAGAGGCGTACGTTTGGTTCTACACGTAATCATTGCATCTATCTTCCGGAATCAACTCAGAGCCATAACAGCACATATTAATTGTCTTCTAAAACTAAGCAACAAATCTACTTAACTGGAGAGCTCAAACTATTGAGGTAAAAACTGAAAGTACCAATTTAGCTAATGTACAAAAATGTCAAAAATAAAGAAATCTAGTAAAATGGAAAGTGAACTACATAAAAATAGAGATCGTATTCAAATAAATCTAACATAGTTTCCTCGGGAACTATCCTTCCTTTCTCTTTACTCAGATCTAATTATAATGTGTTAAAATATCTTCCAATTTCACTTCATCGTGTCAAGAACAGGACAAAATTAAACAATCACATCACCAGTTC
The DNA here is from genome assembly GCA_023374145.1 of Lepidium sativum. Taxonomy (NCBI): domain Eukaryota; kingdom Viridiplantae; phylum Streptophyta; class Magnoliopsida; order Brassicales; family Brassicaceae; genus Lepidium; species Lepidium sativum. The sequence continues at coordinate 6,350 of JAKUCM010000351.1, read as the reverse complement.
AATGAGATACCCATCATCAATCCCATTAAAATTGGAATAGAAAGAACGATGATTCCTTAAATTTCTGTGCCACAGCTGATCTGCATTGCCGACTAATTAGGCGACTAAATGCCTCAACTTCAGACAGATTACTTTTCCAAGCACAAAAGTAGAAAAATTGAACTGACTCTTCTCCTGAAAATTCGTGTTTTCCAAAATAACCGAGCACTTCATCACCAAAAATGCCCAATAAACTAGAGATAATCAATACACAACTTAAAATAGTCCACGGAAACTCTCTAACACAAGAAAACCCTAGAAAGAAACTAAATCAGAACTTCACGAGACGAAGTCAATCATCTTCAGTAAGCATGATGAAGAAAGGGAAACCCACAAAAACGGAACCCTAAAACCCGGATCAAACTTCAAAGCTAGAAGAATGAGAATCGAAACCGCGTACCTTAAATCAAAATCGTGGCAAAAGGAATATCCAATTCCTCTCAGTCAAAAACACAGTCTCCCAAAATCAGAGACTTCTTAGATTGGATCGTTCAAATAATTACGTGGAAAGCTCGAAATTGAAATCGAAATCGAAATCCAACGATGTCTTTGCAACAGCCATGAGAGGACGGGATCGGGACGAACCGCGCGTTCGTTGCTTGCTGTTTTTGATCGGCAATGGAATTGGCTATACTCAAATTACAATAGTACCCATCGGTTAGGACAAGAAAAGACCGGTCCACAAATGTTGACAGTAGGGTAATCTGGTAATATACCGAGTCAAACCGGCTTGAAAGTAGCTAATGGCTTTTCAAGGAAACAAGCTGTGACGTTTGACAAATGACGAATGACGAATTACTGTTTTATAAAGTGGTGGATAATCCAAATTTTTATTAAAAAAAATAATGCATCTCCAATTATTTTGTTTAATTTATATCGTTGAAAATGTAGACATTTTTTCTACCAATCCAAATTCAATGAATATTAACATGTAAAATATCCCATCCTTTTCGACCAAAAAGAAAATTTATTTCTATCCTTTCTCTTCTAGATTACATAAATTATAGCTAATTGAAAAGTATAGAATCGTTGACTTATAATCATTGTCTTGGTCAATAAATTACACACGGTTAATTTTATAATTATGTTAAATGTACAGATACCGTCTAACAGATTTTACTAACTAATTAAAGGGTCTCTTAGAGAGGTCCTTAATATTTATGATAATTAAAAAAAATAAAATTGATATTAATAGTATAAGAAACCGTTTCTTTATAGAGAATTTATAGAACTCTTAAGAACCGTCTACGTGTTACCATATGATTGGATACTGAATTTTACGTTGAAAAAAGGGATGCTTCGCGTTTTGGTTCTCATAAACTTTGGTTTCATCGATGGTGACTCTTGCTCTTCCTCCTTCCTCTCAAATCAGCATCTCGACGTCGACACCTGCAAATCGGACCGTCGTATTCACCTTAGAGAGTTCGTTGACCACATCCAAGAGAAGTTGAAAGCAGCGGCGAGTTTGTTTCAGAAATCGTTTGGATTTCTTCACGTCACAATAGCAAGGTACAAATCTGTGAAGTCGATTGGAGTCCTCCAAGTTTTAAACTTGTAGTAAAATCAGAGAATTTGAGTCAAGCTTCAAAGTATCGTAACAAATTTTTGGTGAAGTTAGAGATCGTTGAAGATTCTCTTGAAGAAGAAACATGGTCCTCTCAACAAACGATCTAAGGTTTGTGAAATTTTTGAATAAAAGAATTTTTTTTTGATTAATTTAGATGTTTAGCAGCAAGGTTACATTTTTTAGTAATTGAATATGAAAGTTTGGGTTTTTTGTTTTCTGGGTTTGAATTGAATCATCTATGGAGCAATGAAACAAGCTTTTGTCTTGTGCCACCGGACAAGTTTAACTTACTTGAGGAGCCACGTTCTTTGTGTGGGAGGTGTTGGAACAATACTCATTTCCCTGCTGTAAGTTTATTTGTTTTCATTTCCAATTTCATGTGTCTTTCGACTTGATTGATTGGTTGGCTATTCCAGAAGTCAATACTTTTTGGATGATATTGAAAATTATAGTTCTCGTTTAAACAACATTTATTTTGATGACAAAATTTTAGATTATGTGTCTCTGTTTTTATCCTAATTGATTGATGAATTGCTAAATCCCTATTAATTTCATCCCGACTTGATTTTTTTTCCATTTTGCGTGTGTTTTTGTTTTGTCTCGTGATTTTATTCAATAGACTCTGGTTCTCTTAGTTTATAATCTTTCATGTTTCTTTTGATGGATAGTTATGAAACTTTAAACCTAAGTATCTGTTGCAATTTTCAGGCTCGAATAAAGAAGAAATGCAAGCTAACGAGGATGTTGGCAAGATTGCCTTTGGTTGTGAGTTCATTGCACCTGTAAGTTGATTGCTTAAAACAACTTTGTTTAGCTTTTCACTGCACTCTGCTTAATTGCCCCTGCCTAATTACATGAATTATTATTACTCGTTAACGCATCTAAGTTAGTTTAATTTTCAGATGATGTGTAGCTATTAATATCATGTGTTATGAACTAATGAAATATTACTAAGTAGAAGAACTATTGGCTCTAATATGTTTTTGCTTTTGTCACACTACTTTATTTGATAACATTTCTCTTTGTTTCTTATGTTGAGCTTTTTACTTATCATTGACTTTTTATGTTTTTCCACAGAAAAAATTGTATTGAGAGATACAACGTGAATGACTTTTTGAGCGAAGTTGTCAGCAAGGTGCCTGATTATGGCCATGGGCATGGTCACGGTCATGGCCAAGCTGATTCAGTAACCATGGATGATCGCAATATCTCCAAGAGAAGGTTGGATATATTTAATACTTCTTAGCTACATATCCCTGTTTTCTTGTTCTGGACTCCTTATCAAGCTTATATGCTTTATTGATTGGTCAGAAAGCCTACAAGTGATGAAGTTGATGACATCGATGAGGAATTAAAGAAACCAAAGTGGTGAGTATTTCTTATGCTTCTCTTTTAGGTTGTGATGAAGACCGCTCCTCTTTTAGTGAGTATTGCAATTGTTACACTGGACCCATTTGATCATTCTCTACTACTGCTAAGTGAATCAGATTCGTATTTGTAAGTCATAAAGGTTTCTTTTGTTATATTTATTTTGTAAATAATATTTTTGTAAAATTTTAAGAACCTTGTGTGTGGTTCTACCATTGGAACCCCACAAAATTTAAGAATCTCATTAGAGATTCTTAAATCATTATTTGCATTAAAAATAAGTTAAGACAAACATATATAATCGACTATGAATTATTAAAATATATATGATGAGTTAGTCAAATAAAAATTCATGTTGAAGTAGTTTTAGATGTTGTGTTTAGTAAATATAGTGTTACATAATTAAGACAAATAGTATAAAATTTGTACCGCATATGCCATGTGAAAGAAAATAAATGCTTATAACATGTTCATTTTGCTTCTCCTCTGTGTATTCTTAACCCAAAAATCATGATTAAGGAACATGCTCATCTCCTTTTAACATATTTTTACTCTGTTTTCTATGAGCTCAACTTTAAAACCACGATCAGTGCTAATCTTACAACAAAGGGAAATAGTAGTCTCGACAACAGAATTTAGAGACTTGTATATTTTTGTACCGTTTGTTATCATGACAATAAAATTGATTGTTGTTCGCATTATAATTTTGGTTAGAAGATGAGAATCATCAAACAAAAGCTTGTGTCTCTTTGTATTTTGTATTTTTTTGGCTATAGAATATCAAAAACATAAGAACAAGAACATCAAACTCATCGAACGGACCAAAAACTTTAGAACGGACAAACTCAAAGATTTGAGGGAGAGAGAGAGAGAGAGAATATCTAGCATGCCCAAACTTCCATGACTTCATCGTTGTACTTTAGTCTGAGCATGAGCTTGTAATGGATCTCGATGTGTATTCTGATGAATCACAGTTTTTTTACCAATACGAAAGTGTTTGTTCTTTCTCTTCTCGGAAAAAGACTCTAATCATTAGAGGGTTGAAATTCAATCTGTCTAGAAAAATACATGAACTTTGAAAAGATTACACAAACAATTCTACACTGAAACAAATCTCACTATGCTTCTGTATCCAATCTCTAAATGTTTTTATTCCTAATTTGGAAAAAAGAATCTGCAATAAAAAATGAGCTTTCAACTCTCTAATGAAAAAAACAGAGTCTATAGAGTTCTTGTACCAGCAAGTCCACGATGCAAGAGATTATGAGAGATATAATCTCTTGTATTAGCTGCAGTAGTAGATCGGAGATTATTCTCCGGCACCGTCACATCATCAAAAACCTCAAACTTTAGATCCGGTGACATCTCTCATTCTTCATCTCACAGATATTATGCAACACACAACAAGCACCAAGCACATACGGCAAATCCTGAAGCTTAACCTCCGTCCGCTTCTGTAAACAAGCCCACCGTCCTTTAAGCCGTCCAAAAGCCTCCGTCGCGATCCCCTGAATCTCTCCGATGCTCTCGTTAAACGCGTGTTGCGTCCACGTCAGATTCTGCCTTGCGTACGGTACAAGAAGCCAATCCGTTAACGGAAATCCCGAATTTCCGACGATCCAGCTGTCACGTAGCATCCCACGCGCAGCGCGTTGCCGTGAAAGTGAAGATTTCTCGAGGATCTGATCATCAGTGAGAGATCCAGGGTTTCCGATACACACATCGGTGAAGATTCCATCGGCGTTGACCACTCCTTGAACGGTTATTGAGTACGACGTCTTCTGATTCCGATCGGTGTGTCTCTTATTGTAATAAGCTCCGACGTGGACTTTCGGAGCGATGATCGGAATATGTGTGGTGTAGATTGATCCAACGACGTTTGGGATTTTATGAATCGATTCGAATTTCGCTTTCGTTGAATTGATTTCAGAATCCGATGGCCATCGGAGATATTTCGGCATCAGAACGTCGTAAATCGCGCGGCAGACTTCGATGACTAGTTTGTGGCAAGTGGAGATCCCGAGACCAAATCGCTCCGACACGTGGCGAAGTGGAGCTCCTGTAGCTAAACGCCAAACGCAAACGCCAACGCGTTTAGGAGCTGGAATCGCGTCTCGAAGCATCGTGTTTTTCTTCGTCACCGTCGTGTCTAACTCTTCACAAATCAAATTAAACGTAGATTTGCTCATTCTAAACTCTCGCCGGAAATCTTCCTCCGGGAAATCAGGCCGGCTTACTCGATCCCACCAATCTGTAGTCCGTTCCTTAACCCATAACCTTCTATGACTTGGTCCAGACCGCGAACCACTAGCCACATCAACCGGAGCCGGAACAGAACCAGATGCATCCTCACCAGACGCAACCGCAGAAACAACAGCAGCAACTGCGGTTCTTTTAGCACGTTTAGAACGCGAACCATCGGTTTTCTCCAGCTGCAGAGTAATGACCTTGCATTTGATTATAATAACCATCCATTGTTTCTACTTTCTTCTTGTGATTAGCTTCAATAAAAGACTTATCCTGATTAGATTCAAAATCCCACTGAACTTGTTGTTGTTTAGCTTCTTCGTCTAATAACAAAAGCGTGGCAAGTATATCTCCAAACGCAGCCTTACTATTAGCTCCTCCTCCGACTTCTGTATCGTCGTCTTGTCTTGGTCGTTTCTTAGTATTATCGTTACCAAAACCTTCTAATCCAAAACCAGAAGGAGAAGAGTCCATGTCTTGAAATAGACCAAGGAATGGGAACACTCGTCGTCTTGTAGGTATGGAAATGGGAAAGCAGTGATTTCCATTAAAGGGTGGAAAAAAAAAGTTGAGAGTTTGACGAATGTTGAATTGAAAAGTGTTTGACTTATAGATTCAGATGTGAAATCAAAAGCTTTCAAGTGATCTAAGTTTGAAGGACAAAGATATGAGTTTCAATGGATTTGGTCTTCGGTTTCAGACGATTTATAAATAAAGGTTTTGTTTGTCTGTGTCGTGAAAACTACAGAGAAGAAACAAAGCAAGCGCGTGAAAGTGTGAACGCGGTAATCTGATGGGTTTGACGAAGACTTGACTTTATTTTCCAATTATTTTTATATTTTTTCCGATTTTTTAATTGGATAAAGCGACGATTACTCGTCACTGTTTCATTGAGATTGCACCGCGTAAAACTTGTTTGATAAAGACAAAAGAAACAAAAACATGTTTTATTAAAGCGTTATATAGCAGATTCGATTTGCATGCATAGTGCTCACTAATTGGTAATCTTATTTTGTTATATAACTAATTTAACTGGGAACGTATATAATAATTTATGGAAACAACTCTTTTTTCACAAATATGACTAGGTTATATGTATGAGTATTGAATCTGTCGAAATTCCTTAGAA